>JANHFP010004927.1:41048-54220 GCA_032468135.1 Calamaria suluensis
GGGGGGTGGTGGGTGGAGAAGGCTGCCCTCTCAAAGGATGCTGTTGGCATCAGCAGGGCCTCGTGGCCGCCTCCTAGGGCTCTGCCTCAAAGGGCTGAGGTAGTCTGCTGCTTGACTGCCTCTAATTATCATTTTTGATTGTCAGACTTCCTAGTCTGAATTGATGAACATGAACATCCAGTTAAAGTTGCAGGTAAGAAATAACAACTTGTGCATCTGTCAGTACAAATATTAAGTTATTCTCTGTGTCAAAGCAGATTGGATTTTGATATGACTTTTTAAACACTGTTATGGCATGTAAATGTAATGGGAAATTTAAAACTATTTGGGCTATAATATGTGACCAGTCTATTCTGAATCTGCATTGAATGTTTAAAGTAAAGGGGGTTGCTTTTTGATTTTGCTGGGATGCTAGATGTTTTCTCTATTAATACACTTAACTTGCATTCTAGCTTCGCCATTCAGAGACAGGCATCGTGTGGTGGGTTGTGTGCTATCAGTAGTGAAGACAAATAGTACCAGAGACACTTAACCCATCCAATCTCACCCAGGGTATAGGTCGGTCTCGTTTCAGACTTCTTCGTCAGTCTCTCTCCTTTCCTTTTTATTTTGTTTTATAAATAGTGGATTGACTTAAGTTAACCTCTAATAAAGCTTTTGACATTGTATCAATAAATGAAGCTGGAGAAGATTAGGAAGCCAAAGTTGGCATGAAGGTATGGAAGCAGATTTGCAGCCACTTTGTCTTTGACAACACAAGGTCTGGTGTCCCTCTGTCTTTACTTCAGAACTTCTAACTTTTCCTTCACTGACTTTGGAAAGTCCACTTGCCCAGTAATTGGGAAGAATTGTAGCCAACAAAAAGAAAGAAATCAAGATTCCTAAAGGTTACTTGTATGGAGGATTGCCTTTGGAATGGATCTGCCCTAACCCCTGTTTTAGGGGATGCACAGATTTTTCTCTTTGGTCTCCTGAACAGTGAAGAGTATGTGGCAAATGTCTGCCATGCTTCATTCATTGGCTGCTTGTGCACATATTGTTTTGCATGGAAATGCTCAGAAAGGCACTCAAGGCACCGGGCCCTACGATCCCTATATGCTGGGAAAAAGCAGTTGCAATGTCTTCTTATTGCTAAACTTATGCTTAGCATCTTGAAAGATCTGGTGCCTCTGAAGGCCTCCCTCTCAAGAGTGCCCTGAACTCTCTGAGAATGAAATGCTAATGCAGTAAACAAATGCTATAAGCTTTGCCTAAAGGTAGCAATTTTCTCTGTGCCTACCAGCAAGCCTATGAAGGACAGAAGTTTTTTTTAAATAAATGTAAGTCTTCCAAGAGTGAAGAAGACTATTATTACACTTTATCTAGCAACTTGAGCAGCAGCTGCTGCGTCTTTGATTAGACCAGCTTCTCCATTCCTGATTCTTGAGCTCTAAGATCTCAGTCCCATTGCTATAAAAATGCACTGGGCGCTTAGATTATATACTCCTAGTCTCTGGAAGGCTGTGAGTGTACCTGTGAACAAGGCTCAGTACTGTTTGGAAGTCACTCTGGTTCAATAGTTGTAACACTGAACAGGGACAATGCTTTTTGTATTGTACTATGCTGTTTTGTTTAGCTGTCTGCTTGCCTAGAGGCAGAATAATAATCTGAACAATGCTACTAAAATTGCTACTATGCCTTTTTAAACTACAAGGTTTGTTTCAATTGCAGAATGGATAGTATAAGAACACTAAGATCTTTGGAGGATTTAATGATAAACAATTAACCATTTTATTGCCACAATACTCATAAAATAATTGGCATATGATTATAATTGTAAAAAAGAATTTGGTGGCAGTTAAATTTGTTGATATGTAATCTTGCATTTCACAGAATGCATAAAACTAACCCGTCCACCTTCAGTTTTATTAATAATGCAATTTTGATCCTAGAAATTAACATGCCCTGGAAATAATACTAAACATTGAAGTGCCCTGTATTCATCTGTATTTTTAACAGCAGGAAATGAGATTTCTGATAACCCTTTTCCGAGATCCAGCCAATTTTTTGATATAATTCTTCACAAATGTCAGGTTTGAAGAGACATTTTGACTCTCCTCATTTGGGATTAATTTGTTTTTAAAGCTGCTTTAGCATCAGATGATCAGTTAAGGTTTTGCTATTGCAAACTAAACATGGATTAACATAACACTCTATAGTTCTGCCATATTCTTTGCTGAGGTGTATTCAGTCCCTTAAAATGAAGTCTCCTCTCAAACTTCAAATATAGCAGGAGGATATCAATCCTAGGTTACACTCTTTTCTGCTTAATCCCTGTACTGGTAGTCCTCGATTTACATCCACAGTTGGGACTGGAACATATCTGTTGTTAAGCAGTATAGTCATTAAGTGACATCCCGATTTTGCAACCTTTTCTGCATTAAGTGAACCATGTAGCCATTAAGTGAATTTGGCTCCCCCCCCCATGGACTTTGCTTGTTGGAAAACCCCTTGAAAGGTTTTAAGTGGGGATATTCTGGTCCCGGGGCTTTGTGTGAATACCTGTCAATTGCCAAGCAGCCAAGTTTTGATCATGTGACTTCAGAGATGCTGCAGTAGTCATAAATCACTTCTTCAGAGCTTTTCTAACTTTGAATGGTTGTTAAACAAATGGTTATAAATTGAGGACTACTTGCGTATAATTATTGTGCTTAATTGAAGTAACTAAACTTGCTCATTTTTTAAAGCTTTGAAAGCTTCTAATTTATATCTTGACATAGTTTACTATAAAATCAATCAAGCAGTTTGTTTTATTTGCCCTAATCTATCCTAATTGCAACCTGAAACACAGGGCTAACAAAAATTTTACAAAAACAAAGCTGGACCTCTTGTGTATAAGCAAAGTCATTTTTTTTCTTTTCAAATATCATGTAAAATAATATTTTGGAGGAGTTACTATTTATTTGTAACATGCTTCTCACTTTGTGTTAATATTGTTTAATAAACTCTAATAATTATCGTGTTTCTTGGAAATATTTTTATTTTCATGTGAATTCCCTTTGTAGGGAATTAATCTGGCATAATGGTGCCAGTGTGGGTTTGGGTGATTGTGCCAATTCCCCTTTTTAAAAGTAAGGAAACGGGTTGTCCTTTTCCAGAGGTGACCACCTTTATCTCACTTAACCCACAGATAAAAATGGATGCTAGGCTAACAGACTGGTCAAAACACCCCAGTCAGTATTTTGGACAGTTTACATCCAATGAGATGAGTTAGTCTTCCTACTTGCTCTTTTCTTACATAGAAATTAAAAGATTGCCACTTTTTGCATGGGTTTTCCAACTTGTAGAAATTATTGTTTATGCCAATGCAAGTTTACAGCATTCTTTCTGCATGTATTTCATAATTCACTCAGAATATCTAATCAAAGCAAGCTGAATAGCTGAGTGAGTGAATAGTTAAAATATACAATTTCCTCTGTTTTAATAAAGATCACTTTAGAAATGTCAACTTATTCTAACTCAAAAGTGGCTGCAAATCAGCAATTATAGTCACTGAAACAAATTTTTAAAAGTTTCTTAGGAAAGCACTGCATTAATGCATGATATAAAAGAATTTTTATAATTAAAATGCAGTTTTGAATGACTGAATTTTCCAATTTCAACCACTGCATTTGTTGAGGCACAAGCTAGAAAATGGAACTGGTATCAATCAGTGCTCTAGATTATTTTAGCAATTATCTGGCAATGGAATGAGAAATCATGAGGGAATACCTCACAGATAAAGGCTCTGAACTAAAGCTAAAGTAGAAGATTGATAGATTCACTCTTAATCTGTATTTTTTAATGATGTACTAGTATTTTCAGTTAAAGTGACCACAAAGTTAGATAGCTAAGATAATCATTTATTTATTTTCGGAATATTTTTAAAAAATATTGTAATACTTTTAAATAATCAGACTAAAAGCTGAGTATACACACTGCACTTATTCCATCTGAGGCCAGTGGCTCATAAAAAAAGAATTATTTTGCATTAAGACAAATATTGGCCATTTGTTTCCCTTCTAGAGAGGGTGCCACTCTCAATGCTTCTGCAATTTATCTCTTTTTGTAAGACAAGTTCACATCCCAAATTAAGCTTTCTTTTGGTTCTTGATTTCAAAGCATCCTGGAGTATCTCCAGAGGTGTTTTAGAGCCCATTTAACTCTCGAGCAGTTAACTTGTTATCCAAGAAGATTTTGGGGCCTGTGGAGTTCCTACATAATCATTCCTTTCATTTGCATGAGCCTCTTCCCTTAACAGGGGCTGCTCCAGTTGTAGTCCTCATTCTTCCAGCTTGAATGTTGAGCTACTTTTGGCTAAGGAAAGGATCTCTGCCTGCCCCTTTCTTCCCCCCATTCACCTCCAAGAACATTTATTCTTGCACCTGAGGGAGCTGAAACAGCCTCTTCCCTCATCTTGTTTTTTCAGGACCAGGGCCTCCTCCAAGTTAAAACCTTAGCTAGTGCTTTTTTTTTGGTGTGTGTGTGGTGGAATTCATAAATGAAGTTGGTACCAGTTCCATTTGTTGCTGGTCAGTTATTTTATATTTCATTTCTCATTTGATAATTGATATCTGGAATAATCAGCAGCTCTCTTCTCATTTATTTTCTCATTATCTTTATTCCAGGATTTGCCTCTGAAGCAGGGAGTGTCTGCATTAAAAATGACCTGTAGTTCTCTGCTTCATAGGTTAGAAACTTATTTTAATACTTCGTGGCTAAGCACAGTCCCAGGCTTTTGAACATTTCAGATGCTGAGCAATTGGCAATAATGTGGCCTAAAATGCACATTCCTGGGGGTTTCTATCATTTTCGATGGTCCAGACGAGGCAATGAAAGCACCTTTGTTTGCTTGCAACCATTACAGATTTTCTGAAAAGTCTGATTGCTTCTATGCACTAAAATAAGAAATATAATTTGGATATCTTTTCTGAATACTTCTGTGTTGCTTAAGCCTTATATTATTTGAAGCGCTTAAATTCCAAAACAAGCCAAATTCTAAAATATTAATTTGGGGAAAGAATCGGTTCACCAAATCACGCTACTTCAAAGGGACTGCTATAGCCAGCAGAGTTGGGATCAGGGACCCTGTATTGACTTGTGGATTATACACCACAGATGCTTCTTCAGCTCCCTCTTCCTCCGTGGGCGGTGCTTGCAGCTCCTTTACCACCTCTTCCGGCCCCACCATTTACTCTACCTCAGTCACTGACAGCAAAGCTATGCAAGTGGAGGGCTGCTCCTCAGCCATGGGGGTAAGTAACCGTGGGGTAAGTGACAAGCAGTTAATCAATAACACAGTCCAGCAGCAGCAGCCACAGTCCACCCCGAAGAGGCATACAGTCCTGTACATCTCGCCACCACCAGAGGATTTGCTGGACAACAGCCGGATGTCCTGCCAGGATGAGGGGTGCGGATTGGAGTCTGAGCAAAGCTGCAGTATGTGGATGGAAGACTCCCCCTCTAACTTCAGTAACATGAGTACCAGTTCCTACAATGATAACACTGAGGTGCCACGTAAATCTCGTAAGCGAAATCCAAAGCAGAGGCCAGGGATCAAACCGAGAGATTGTGAAGAATCGACCATGGATATCTTTGATGCTGACAGTGCCAAAGCGCCTCATTATGTCCTTTCTCAACTCGGCACGGAGAGCAAAAGCAACTTGAAAGCAGGAAATGGGTTGGTATCTGCCTTTATGTTCTATCAACATATGTTAAAGCAGACAAACAAACTAAAAACATAACTTTGATTTTTCCCTAGAGTTCAGCACACATTTTCACTGAGATAGATGGGAGAACTGATATTTGATAGTTTCTTAAGTTTAGCAGTCATTGAACAGAAACAGTTGTCAGCTTTTCCTTGTGGAGCGTGATTAGCATGGGAAGTTTTTCAGTAAGAAACAGGTTTAAAACAGTGTGCTTAAAGTTGGAATCGGCTCCTTTATATTTTCCGCAACAGGGATAATTGTGGGGACTTAAGTCCGCACTTCACCTGCTTCTGTTTCACCCTCTGCATCAGTCAAAGGCAGCTGATTTTGACCTTTCATATTCTTTCTAAAATGTTAAGATGAACCGAATTTGTGTTTGTGTCATCTCAGTTCTGTAACTGATCTTTCAGAAATAAATCTCTATCCTGTTTTGCTCTGTGCTTCTCAGTTGTGTGTACGTGTATGCGCAAAAGTTGCCTGCAGCCTGCTTGGGTGGTGGTTTCTCATCTCTTCGTTTAATTGCATCTTGATTTAGGAACTCTGGTTTGCATCCCACTTCATGAGTGGAAATGCACATGTCTATTATGGAAGGGAAATGCTGATTTTCTACCCAATGGCAGTCCTCCGCTTCCTTGGGAATCCAGAGGATCACAAGATCCTCAGTGTCGGCCATGGGGCAATACGAGGTTTATTTGCCTGAGAAATCAGCCGGCCCTCCACCCTGCTGCAACCTATTGCATTGCCTAGAAACCTAAGTGACACTTGTAAAGAATTGTAATTTTCCTGGGAACAAGCAACACCTTGTGGGGCGCCATTTTGTTTGATACCTCATGTTGGCCAATAAACGTGGAAAGCTCTGATTGTAATTTATGTGTGATTCAGGAATCTAGCCTGCTGAGTTCTTTGCAAGCCAGCGTTACATACTTAGATCAAATCATGGCTTCTTCCTCTGAATTTTAACAAGGTGGACAAGCATAGATTTGCATTTAAGAAGAGGCAAGCCACTGGCTGGATGGTCAGGGCTTGTTTCCTGTGTCGGTGGCAATAGGAGCAGTTGGGCCCAGGTGTGGTAGATTGTTCCTTGTAAGTCAGAATGTTCACCATTTTACTGCTTGTGAACGTGGACACAAGTTATGCAGTGAAACCTTTCGAGTTTGCCTCCTCCTTTGGAGGACTTCTCTTGTTTCTTACAGAAAAGTTTTATCTCATGTTATCCTTGAGTCAGAAAATACTGGATTATGGGATGAAAGATTTCCCATGTAAAGGAAAAGCCACCTTGCTTTGCCTTCTCTTGGAAGAGGGAGGTCATAATAAGATGAGACTCTCCAGAGGGTCCCACTAAACAACTCTCCAGGCTAGGATTGGATGTGCTCCATAGTTTTACGTGGCCTGTTCTCCTCACACAATGTATAAAAGCCATACAAGGACACCATTAAAATGAAAAGAGCTGGTTCTGCAGATTATCCACAGTATCAAAAGTCATCTTCAGACTATATTAAAATAGGCTATTAGAAGAGATGATTCTTCAAGAAATAAGTTCATAATCTGAAAATGAAAACTGTAGTCCTATGAATGTTGGCTTAGAAATCAGCCCATTGAATTAAAAGGCTGTTGACTGTTTTTGTAGAATAAATACAAAGAGTCAGTGTTGTTTAATTTTTTTCCAGAACTGGATGCACTTCAGCTGCTAAATAACTACTAGAATTTAGTACTGGGTTTAATTAAAATAAAATGTCTTCCTGTCATAGAGATTCAGAGGCTGTTTTATACTGTGTCAAGTTGTGCATCACTTCTGTATTTGAAAGAGGAAATGTGGTTCGGCATGCACTAATTGCTTAAAATGTGCCTGGTGCACACTTCCAATCATGGAGGTCACTTGGATTCAAAGTATTGCACAGCCCTAGCATTTTCCAAGAGCCCCTTGACTAGGGGAATTAAGAATTGATGATTTTTTCAAGGATTATCTAGTGAGTTTTGTGGTCAAGTAGCAGAATGAATCCTGGTATCAAGAATCTGTAGTAAATGAAACCTAATTTTTTTGAGGGTGGTGGTGGTGATTCCTTATTGATTGCAGAGATGGGGATAACTGTTTATAATCATGATCAATTTATCAATGTAATTATCTCAGAGGGCAAAATTGTGCCATACATATATCGTATAAAGCAGATGTCCTATTTTGGATGCTGGAGCTCTGATGTTGAGCTCCAAAGAACGCCCCTTTCGTGTATTTGGGCTTCTGTTGTATGTCAGAGTTCCTACTTCAGAGGAAGTAGGAACCCTGGCTGAAGGCATCAAGAGGTTCAGGGCTTTTTGCACAGCAAGGCCTTCCGGAGGTCAGATTTTGAATGATGCATAATTATGTTTTCTAAAGAAGGATGGCAGGAATTTATTAGTTGCCCATTTCTGAAGCAATAAAAGTCAATGGAAAATGTGGCCCATATCCTCTAGGATGCTCTTATATATTTGCATATATTCTCATAAAATGGGAAAGTTAGTTCTTTTCAAAATGCAATTATTGTCTAAACCTCTTTTAGAAATTAGAATCCTATGCAACTGCTTCTATGTAGCCTGCAGTAAACATTGAATATAGTTGTTAAGCATTCTTATTGGAGACAATGTGAGATTTGTAAGACAATGTAAGTGCCCAAACAAAATAAGGCAGAGTTTCAAGTTTAACAAGATTGCATGTTGTGCTTGAAGCATGGAAGTTGACTTGTAAAACATAATTTACTTCATAATACACATTGTTTATTAAAGACTAGCTAGGATGGGTTAACACATTGCACACATGTTTTGTAACATATCTCACCCAGTATTGGTTCTCTGTGGAACACAAATAGAAACACCAATTTCTTGTATTTTGGATGCATGATAGAGCAAATGAGATGCTAGGATCCTACACTAATTTATCAAAACATTGCACAAAAAGTTAGCTTAGATTTTTAGGGCTGGTAGGATGCTTAGAGAAAGAAAGGCAGGGGACCAAAAGATATAAAATAACAAACCACTGTCATCTACTTGGTCTAGCACAATCCAGGGCCCACTTGTAGGCTAGCAATTATTGTAACTGTTCCTCATCTTGAAACTAAAAGTGTCATGATAAACATTTCTGCACTCAGGTGACTAGCCTACCTACCAGAGACCCAGCTGAGAGAAGCTTTTCTGCCATTTTTACCGTTCATAGAAGTTAGGGAAATCAGGGTCAGATCTGTTTGTGGCATCCAAAGTCAGGCTGAAGAGTTATTTTCATGGTTCTCTGGGGTTTATTCAAACAGGTTTTACTTATGGAACTCCCCTTGTAGTGTACCTTTAGCTGGATTATTTTGCATTTATTTCTTCCCAGAGGCTCTAAAGCAAATAAACCACTCTGATCCGTTGCCATATTGCCTCTGCAAAGGAACTCCTGAAGGATCAGGAGGAAAGCAAGCCTGATAGATATACGGAAATGCAGCATTTTGCTTTGAATGCATGGTGTTACCAATGGGAACTAATTGCTATTTTGATTCATTTACTTCTGAAACATCATCTTTGTGTTGCCAGTAGAAAAATATGCATTTGATCTGTCTTTAAATAGCTCAGGAGAACTGCATCAAATATAGTTTTTTTTTTCAGCCTAGTGGCATGAATTCTTTCCATTAATAGTATTTGTTCTAAAGGAAAGAAAGAAATAATTGCAACCCAGCTTACCTAAATGCCACAATTTCAGTTTCTCTCATTTTAAAATGCATAGAAAGTGCTATACGTGAATGGGTCTACCTGATATATTAAAAATATTCAGCAGCCATTTTATACAGGATATAGTCTAAATGTCCACAGCCTAGATAGCTATGTCACAGTCAATGCAGTTGTTTTAATGTGCTGAAGTTAAATATATTTTAATATAACAACATCAGTTTGAAAATGTATTTAAACATGTACTTGCCTGAAGTATATAGCAATAGGGCCTAGGAAGCATTTGGTCTAGAAATGGTCAGGATTTATTTTAACCAGGTGACATTTGTGAAGATGTGCTAGCGAAGTGTTCCAGGAACTGGCAATTCACACAAGCTGGTGAACTAAGGCACGTCGTTTAAACTGTTTATGGCTAAAATATAATATATCCTCTGAGTACTAGTTTAAAATGTAGGTTTTTAGGTTTCTAGCTATGTTCTTTTAATTAAATGACATCATTTTTGTGACCGGGAAGTAGAGAAATGATGCAGGTCTGCATATATATGTCTCTGTGTCTCCTGGTTTCCCTGGCCGCTTCGCTTGTTTGGAAGGAAAGCTTTTGGTGACCTGTTTATTAATCTACTTTAATACCCCAGAACCTCAGAAGTGCCCAAGGCGACTGGAGGGAAGAAGAGCCCTATGTTGTGTGGTCAGTACCTGAGCAAAAGTGAAGGCAAAGAGCTGAAGATCCTGGTACAGCCAGAGACTCAACACAGAGCTCGCTACCTCACTGAGGGAAGCCGAGGCTCAGTGAAAGACAGAACCCAACAGGGATTCCCCACCGTCAAGGTACGCCAGAAGAGCCTGTGAGCTGCCTTTCCCCCTGACTTTCCTGCAGTTTCTGAGAGTGGGCTAGTCAGATTTCTCAGGAGAAACGTTGGCGCTAAAACAGCCCTCCTGTCCTCAGGTTTGTGGTTATGTTGTTGTTCCCAGCCAAGGACAGGATGTTTTTTGGTTGGAGACAGGGAAGCCTTTCTAGCTGGATGGAAGGAGTGTAAATATAGAGCAGGGGCTACTCTTGGCTCTTTATGTTGAATACATGCACAGAGCACCATCTGTGCGGCCTCTCTTGAATGAAAGAGGAGGCTGTCAGTGGTTTTTCACTTCAGTTTCCTAGAGAATATTGCAAATATGGTTGAAAAAATATGTGATGATCCTTGTTTTGTGTGTATTAATTGGTTCCAAATATTTATTGACTTTGCACAAACAATAGAGCAGAAAGGAGAGTGGACCTCTGGGGTAATTGACTGAAAAGTAGACAAACAAGTTAGTTATGTAGCAGTTTTATTCTGAAAAATGAAGATGTGTTTCATTTAATTGCACACTAATATTTTGATCCCCTGGATATACGGACAGTTTCTAAAAAATAGCATTAGATACTTAACTGGTTTCTGGCTTCATCATAAACATTTTTCTACAAGAGAATATAATATATAAAAAGTTGACCCTGTCAACTTTTGAAAATGCTTCCTTTTCAGAAAGAACATTTAGATATATGCTCAAAATATGACTACAATAAAATCAGTTTGAGGGTTTGACAGAATATAACTAAAAATCTCAAAATGTTTACAATCCAAAGAATTCATCTGTTTTGCTCAATAGGGGAAGACTATTAGTACCAGTGAGTGTTTGATGCTCAAAAAATGTTTGTGCTTGCGTTGTTGGCAGATTAATAGTGCTCCATGTGGTCCATTAACTCTTGGTTTGTGATTCCAGCTGGAAGGTCACAATGATCCTGTGACGTTACAGATATTTGTGGGTAATGACTCTGGACGGGTGAAGCCCCACGGATTCTATCAGGCCTGCAGGGTCACAGGGCGGAACACCACTCCCTGCAAAGAGGTGGACATCGAGGGCACGACTGTCATCGAAGTGGGCCTGGACCCAAGCAACAGCATGACCCTGGCGTGAGTCCCTGTTCATTGTCCTGCTGGTGCCTTTGTCAGTCTCAATAGACTTCCATCCTGCCTCCCTCATCTCTGGGAACAGTGTCAGGGTTAAGAATGTCTTCACGAGAGTAAATCTGACATTGAGATTCTTACTTATTTATAATAAGATTCATAAGGGCCCCCCAACACAAACAGTAGCACTCTGGGTGGTGTTAAACCCATTTTTGGCTAAAACTACATTTATTTGTAGAGGGGTTTTTGGGGGGAGGATTTCTCTCTCCTCTCAGGCTGCGATGTCAACCAGAAGAAAAACCTGTGGACTCTCATCATCAACCTTTAGCATCTTCCATGGTGTTCCGGTGATCTCTTATGAAACTGCTTGAATTTCACAGGAGAGTCTGACTCTGCTTTTCCACACAAGCCCTTCAGTCAGGGCCTCTCTGAACAAAGCAGAAGAGGATAGGCAGACTTAGTGCTGGCTCTTAGAATAGCCCCTCTTCGGAAACCCCTCAGCAAGTTCCGTATTCCCATGCATAGTGACTGTCACCTAGAATACTGCAAGTCTCTCTTTGGAAGTCGGTCCCACTTGACATCTTATCCTGAGTCAAGATTCGCGGCCACCAAAACTGCCGCCATGTCAGTTGAAGAGTCTTCAAGAAACCAAAATGCCCACCCAACCGAGAGTTTTCCCCGGGATTGGTGGATTTGGGTGAAGGGGCTTTAAGCTGGGCCCTAAATTCTCCTTCATTTGGGAAATGTAAAACTTGTTTTGAGGAAAGTCTGTTTTCCAATGCTGCACTATATGTATTTATAAATTGTTCATTCTCACAAGAGGGAGAAGCAAAGTAGCTTCCTAATGGTGATTGGTTGGTCCATTGATGAGCAGTTCATGTCATTCCACCCAGTAAAGTCAGATCTGAACCCTGAAGTGAATCAGTAATGCCATTTCTGGTCCTTTGTTTTGGAATATCATTTATTTCTATGTTTAAATGTAGCTGCAGAGAGAGGATTAATCTTAGTGTTGCTTGAAAAGGTGGGAGGGAAGCTGTTGGGTTCTGGATGGAAACAGAATACAGAATAACACAGATGGAAGGGACCTTGGAGATCTTATATAGACCAATCCCCTGTTCAGGCAAGAAAACCTCTACCATTTCAGACCAATTGTTGTCCAATCTCTTCTAAAAAACTTCCAGAGTTGAAACATTCACAACTTCTAGAGGCAGGTTGTTCCACTGATTAATAGTGCTAACTGTCAGGAAACATGGTTGACTAACATGTTTCTGTGCTGTGGGCCGAGGCAAAGACTGACAGCCAGGCACTGGGCCTGAGATAACAGACTTCTTCAGATAATCTGAACTGAATTGTCATTAACCCATTCTACATAATTGCATATTGTGCGGCAAGTTAAAGCTCTCAGGACCTTTATTTTTAACAAAGAAATCAAATTGTACACAACATTTTATAACCCTGAGAGTTGGGTGGCATATAAATTTAACAAATTATTTTTATTGTAATGTTTTCCAGGTATTTAAAAACTAACATTGTTAGGTGATTCCAATCCATCTACAAAAACTAGCCTCTTTTGAATAAACTGTTGCAGTTGTTTAGTAGTTCTGTATGTCCTTTACAATGATGTATTTTCTTCTCTTCAATCACTCACCACACGCCCTTCGTAACCCCGGTCCATGGATCAGCACCAGGCTGTGTCATGCTAGCAACCAGGCCGCACAAACAAGTGATGCCCCATCTGTGAGATGCAGGCAGCACACAGAACCACACCCCCTCTGGTCTGTGGAAAATACCTTTCTCCATGGAACCAATCCCTGCTGCCCAAAAGATTGGGGGG
>JANHFP010004930.1:19853-33417 GCA_032468135.1 Calamaria suluensis
TAACAATAACAATAACAATAATAATAATAATAATAATAATAATAATAATAATAATAATAATAATAATAATAATAATATATTCAGTCAGGGATGGCTTGATTTATAATAGTGAAGATGCATCCACCTCTGATTTTAAACCTGGTGCTTTGGTCTGCCCAGGTATCCAGAGCTTGAAACCACTAAGAGATTTCACACAAGAAAGCTGTGGCAATGGATGAAAGATGAGTACAAGGCTTTGTAGAGCAGTACAGTTCACTGTGCAGTAATGCAATGTCAACATGGGAAATCAAAGTAGTTTTATATTGTATGAGCCTTGCTAGTTCGGAACTGGCAAGGGCAATCGGGCTGAAAATCCCAGACACTAGCAGCTCAAAGAGAAATAAACGTGGACTGTTTCTGCTGCTTTAATTTAAAGATGAGAATGACAGTGGAAAAGATATTCAGCCTGACCCCAAGTAGATCAACTGCATTTTGGAATAACCTGGGGGATATAATAGCTGTTGGGTTGCCCTTCCCTTTTATGAGATTCATTTTGCATTGTTTTCTCTATTGGATTGGTCACATGGTCCTGAAGAGAGGAAGAATGACAAAGAGAAAGCATACTGCTGGCAAAGAAAGAAAAATGATTTTCCATTAAATTTGGGAAAGCTAATATCCTAAAAGAACATGATCCACTGTAACTCAAAAGACTTGCTTAGGGAACACCCATCTATAAAAATAAAAATGAGTTGGGAGGGGGAGTTAAATAAATTGTTGGGCATGTCAACTTGCTTTTTCCAACTACATCCCTGCAGCAAGTAACTGCAAGGACCAGAGTCCACCATCCATTATAAAACACAGAATTCATTTATCCTCTTCCTTGGTTTCTCCCCTGCCCCCAACCCCTCTTATGCATGAATCACTGCCTCCCTGGAAAGCTTGAGGTTATCATATATATCTTTAGCATATTTGTCATTCAGCATTTTGTAGGATTTCTCAAAATTGGCTACCAGCACAAGCGACAGTAAAAGAAGCGGGGGAAAACCCAGCAGGTTTTGCGTGAAAGATCGTGTGAACTGAAGTCCATCACTCTTGGGAGGACAATACAGCAATAAAAATAAACTCTATGTAAAAAGAATAATCTGAAGTTTTACTACAATAAGTTGAATGACTGGGGAAATAAAGAGACAATAACTTTTATGGAAGGCTTAACCAAGAAGGGGAATTAAAAAGGCATGTTACAGACCTGTAGTGAAGCTACTGTAGCCACAAAAATCCAGACTACCCTTGACAATAATAAGTGAATAGGAACTGTTAACTTTCAGCTTCATATACAAGATGACATATTTTAAAGTCTGCTAGTCATCTTTTCTATAAAGTACTTTTTGGATTGAGACCTCCCTACTAAGTCTTTGCTATAATGATAGTTTGTTAAACCAGAATCGGTGGCTACTTAAATATATGATGTTTCTTTCCTTTGCTTATTAAATTTATGTATATATGCCACCCATCTCACTGTCAAGTGACTCTATGTTAAGTCTTCCAGTATAATTTTCAAGTCAAAATGTTGAAATCAAACTTTGTGGGATGTCAAAACCAGGACAACAGCATTATGGCTTTGAGTAATGTATGAACAATTTTAATATCTCTTGAGTTTGTTGTTCTCTTTCTGTTCTCTTTCTAATTTCATTTTGTTGATACAAAGGTAGGATATATGAAACATCTCTTTTACATGAAGTATACCTTTTCAGAAAGATCATTGTTCTTTCAAGTATGGAAAGCAGTGATTCTTAAGGCTTTGTGCATACTGTATCTGAGTAGTTTAAATGTAATTATGTTATTACACTCAAGCATTAGGTATAAAAAGGAGGACATCACATATTGAAATAGTACTGTTGAATTTTTCACATGTTAGACAATATTATCCATATCTGTAATGTGATGAAAAATAGCTTTGGAAGATCTTCTAGACTATTTTGTCATTACATAAAGATTGATTTACACTAACACAATTTATTGGGTTTGGCACAAGTTCCAACACACCTCAAAAAATAACAGTTCACTATGCTGACTACAAGTGATGGATTCAGGCAAAAAATTAATAACAACTTAATTTATACCAAATCTACCCAATACAATAGAAACCAATTTACTTTCCCCCCCAGGCATATGACAGAGATTTAATTAAGTCAATATATTTCTTTTCAAAGCTAACTTTTATTTTATTTGTCATCTTGATATACTCTTCCTGACCATTATTGCACTTCATATTTCATTTCAAATAAATGTCAACATGGGTAACAGACCCATATAATTAATGAGGTGATTCTGTCAAAGAGCTTTTATTATATCCTTTAACTAGAAACTTGTAAAATATAATATTATCCACCCCCAGACATGCTAAATATGTTTTTTTCAACTATTACAGCAAATAAAAACCCATTAAAATTATAAATATAAAAATATAAAAGAAGATCTGGAAGTTTGGGCCATACCTCTTGAGAGCATAGCTGGAATGCAAACATAAACTGCTGATTCCTTCATGTGGTCCATGAAAGGACAGGACTCTTCACTGCCTCTTACATCATGTTAATATACTTTTGGATTAATACTTACAGAACTTCCATCCTAAACTTCTCCTCTACCTTTTTTCCCTGTTTTTCCTCCATTTTACCAGGATTCACTTAAGCATGGTAAATCTTTCATCCTGCACAAAATCCTCAGAATTATGGTTTCTACTCTCCTACCCATCCTTATGTCCCTCTTTTTTCTTATAGAACTCCAGGACTATTAAGACCTAATATTAGTTATATGTGATTAAGCAAGAATGACACTGCTTCCATTCATAGGGTTCTGTTTTTCAGATCAGTGGTGGGTTTCAATTTTTTTTACTACCGGTTCTGTGAGCGTGGCTTGGTGGACATGGCAGGGGAAGGATACTGCAAAATCCCCATTTCCTCCTGATCAGCAGGGACTCGGGAGACAGAGAATAGATGGGGGTGGCGCCAGTCAGAGGTTGTATTTACCAGTTCTCCAAACTACTCAAAATTTCTCCTACTGTTTCTCCAGAACTGGTCAGAAGACCTGCTGAAACCCACCTCTGGTTCAGATGCATATTCCAACTATAGACCTGAAATGACCTGTAGTCATTTCTGTGAGGACTAGCACTGATAATGTTACATAATTTGAGCTTTGTATAGTTTTAAGCATTATTCAAGCACATTCTCCTTGCCTCCTTCTCTAAGTTAGAGTCTGTATCTTCAGAAGATCTCAACTCCAGGACTCCATTTCAGAAATTGAGAAATTTGGATATATATTTTGATGAAAATTCTTCCAGTAAAGACATGATGGTGCTTGTTTTCCTCCTACATGCTACCTGTTTGAATTTAGTTACTTTCCTTTTTATCTGTTTCTGTCTAGCCAGTTTCAATTCACTACACAATTTCTCCCCAATCTACTTTGTTCTTACTCCTAGTCTTTTATTTGCTATTTATTGCAGTAGTTAGAAAAGTGATCCAGCTAACACTTCATGAGACATGCTTGTCATAACATAACTTCAAGTGCTGTTCCTCTTAAAATTATATGTTAACCTTTAGAACAAATGTATGTAATGGAAAAGTTATACATGAATATGTGAAGAAATGTTTTATCATAAAATGTTATTGTATTAATTCTCAGACTCATGTGGACATTTGCCATAGCACATGTATATGACTACGTGTAAATACAAAACAGAATATGATGGATTTTTGCATTAACGTTAGTTAGTTTGTTATAGGAATATGTATGGGTATGCTACCTAATCCATAGAAAGTAAAAAGGTTACAGTGATAAAGCAAATGAAGATAATATGATAAAAGAACATAAAATATAGTTAACTTCACACTGGTAGTTTACTAATGAACCCATATTGCCTTGTAGAAAAGTCTTTATTTTAAAGACTTTATTTTAAAGGATAATAAATGTGCTTATTAAGGTGTAAAAGATACAATTAAAAAACTGGAAATTAGTTAGAACTGTGTGTATATTAAAATGATATGTTTTAAAATAAGAAGAAAGATAAGATTGGACCCAGGAAAAACCCACACTGATGGTCAATAGAACGTTAAAATCATAGTGAGGATACTAAACATTTTTTGTTGGATTTGAATGATTAGTTGAACATAATATAGATTGATAAATGTAAGACAATATAATACTACTTACTATGTATTACTGTAATGGACCTTGTAAACCCGAATAATAAGCTGTTGAAATTTAACATAGTAATCTAACCTCTTCCCTTCCAATTCCCCTTTTCCTATCCTTTGAAAGTCTTTATTTTTTTAAATGCCTATCCCAAAATCATGATAACCCAGGTTCAAAATCTTCCTTAGGAGTGACTCCTTCCAATATATATCTTATATCAAAATGAACCATAAATGAAAACCACAACATTCACAATAAACCACAGCATATGAAAGTGTGTTAAGCTGTTAGTATGTTTTGTAAATGTTTTAAATATTTCTTTCTTTTTGTTTTTGTTTGTTTATTAAATTCAGTAAAGATTTTTTTTAAAAAAAGAAAGTGTGTTAAGTGAAACCAAGCACTATTCATTGCAAACAGACTAAAATACAAAGGTCTTTAAGGACTAGTTAAAAGTCCCACCTTCAGTGAGGTAGGAGTTGAATTTATATTTATGAGTTTATATTCAAATGCCTTTAGACAGACACATGCAAAATATTTTGTGAGTATAGTTTGTAAAGTATATTGTAAAATAATCCAGGCAAGCAGATTCCTAATGATGTGAACCTATGTTATCTTTCAGCTGATAGAAGCTCCACTGCTGAGATTTATTTCCAAATGCATAGGTTTACCATTATAAATATAGTACATCATGAGATATATGAAAGTAATATCTATTTGTAGATATTATCTACATATTATATGTAGGCAAGCCAGAGTTAAGACATCAGATTAATCTATGGATAAGTAGGGTCATAATTACCAAATCAAACCAATATTCTGAGAAAGCATTTATTTATTTATTTATTTTTGACCTATATACCACCCCATCTCCTATATCTTATGTAGATATAATATATAGAAAGCACTCGAGTATAGTAGTCATCATTCCATCTTTGTAGAAACACAGTCGAACTTTCGTTCACCACAGAAGCCAAATTAAATGAAAGCTAGGCAAGATTACTGGGTTCCATATCTGAAGCCAAGGAAGTCTGTGATTGGACAGTATCTAGATGACAAGAGGTCTGGAAATTAAAAGATGCCTGAAGAAACAAGCGGATGCAAATGAGATTCTTTTGATATATAGATGTGTTCAGTATATTCAATTATATTATAGGAACAACCCCCAGGGAAACATGATCATATTGCAAAAGGTGGAGGCACAAAGATGCACAGTACCATAGAAGGATAAGATCTAAACTGTAATATAAAAATAGCTATCACTGTAGCAGAAAATCAGATATTTCATCTCTACTACCTCATTTTTCTTTTACCATTTGTTTGTTACGTCTTTAAGTAACGTACCACCCTATATTGGGAAATCTTCTGTTGGATTTCCTGGTACTGTTTTGACGTTGTTTCCATTCTATAGTATCTTTACTACCAACAATTCTTCTTTGGCTTCTGCCTCATGTAAATCTATCAATTCTGAAACTATGCTCTCTTTCCTGGCTGGATAACAAGATCAGTATGCCACCACTTTTGTTGGCAATACAATATGTCTACCACACATGCTGCTAAATGTAGTATAATGTGAAATAGTAATTGCATAGTAAATAGTAATAGTAAAACAGTGGTGGGTTTAATTTTTTTTACTATTAGTTCTGGGGATGTGGCTTGGTGGGTGTGGAATAGCTTGGTGGGTGTGGCAGGGAAAGAATACTGTAAAATCTCCATTCCCTCCCCCATCCAGGGGAAGGTTACTGCAAAATCCCCATTTCCTCCTGATCAGCTGGAACTTGGGAGGCAGAGAATAGATGGGATGGGACCAGTCAGAATTTTTACTGCTGGTTCGCCAAACTACCCAAAATTTCCACTACGGTTCTCCAGAACTGGCCAGAACCTGCTGAAACCCACATCTGATGTAATAGCAGTATTGCATCCAGTTAAAAAAGGTGCCATATGTTTTATTAAAAATAAATTGTCTATCTGATAGCAATCACAGAATTAATTTCCATGCTAAAGCATACCTTTAATTTAACAGGCACATTATTTTTTATCTCCAAAGCATATAAATTACTGCTATTAAAATGCTGATATTATCAACATGTGGTGGACTTATCTTACCTTGTAAAGCGAGGAAAAGAAAATTAGCCATTCTATTGTCCCATTGCCATCTATTTTTCTCATGCCTCATAGACCCAGAGAAATAAAAAGTATTATCACTTTCATCAGGTGTTTTGAGCTGACAAAAACATTTCTCCTGCCAAAGTCCTTGAAAACTAAACTAGATAAACCACTCAGCTTGATTCTGTGGAAGTTTGTTTTTTTAAGGTCCTGTTTAAGGTTTGTAGTGTTTGTGCAATTTGAAACTCAATTCAAAAAGCCAGATTATTTTTCCAATCATTATCTAATTCTGAACTAGTTCTCCCTCTAATGTCACTGAAGGTGGGAACATGAACACTTTCCAAATTGTTATTTTTAAAGTTATCATGGAAAAAAAAATCAGTATTGTGTTTGGCACACTGTAGAAAAAAAGCAAAACTAAGAGCATATTATGAACTTTTTTCTTAGAAGAAGAACCTAAAACAAAAACGTACTGCAAACTGCAGGAATATTAGAATCAGACTCTCACATGGAGCCAGGATCAATTAGTTGCCACCATTTTGTGCCTGTGATCTTTAATTGGAATTCTGGAAGTGGCATTTTTGTTACTCCAATGGAAAATACACATGGTGGAGGAAAAAAACACATGCATTCAATCTGCCACCATTCAATCAATCTGTAAATCAATATACTCAAACTTGGCAAAATTAAGATCTGTGAACCTCAACTCCCAGGTTTGGTCAGTCAGCATGCAATCCACAAGTTTTAGATTTGCTTAAAGTTTGAGGAAATACATGTTAAACAAATGGTTCATGTACTATAACAAGGACAGCTGTTATATCTGAGAGCTGTATCATTAAATGGCAGGGCAGGATAAACCCAGCCAGTCTTCCTATGAAGTTGAAGGCCAAAACAAAAAAAAGGGGGGGAAGGGAAGAAGAGATTATTAAAGATGCTTTGTCAGGGATCCAGAATAGAATAATGAATGTTTCCAACCCTTCCCCTTCCTATTTTTTAAAAAAGTTGCATTCCTTCTTCAGTCCTGTCATGGAACATTCTATATAGTAGATTAAAGCAGCCCCACTGCCATTACAATTATTTAACCCATCATCTCTTTAGGATGAACCTCAAGGTATTTCAAATATTCTATTGAAAAGACAAAACAAAGCTTTTATAATTCAAGGTTATCCCCTAGGGCTGAGGTCTTCAAAATTGGCAGCTGTAAGACTTGTGGACTTCAACTTCCAGAATTCTCCAGCCAGATTGCTGGAGGATTCTGGGAATTGAAGTCCACAAGCTTTAGGGCTGCCAGGTTTGAAGACCTCTTCCCTAGGGGATACCTGAAATGGGAAACAATTAAACTGTTCTAACATATATCTTTTTTTTTCTTTTTAAAAAGAGTTTGGGATGTGAGAAAAGAGAAGCAATTTTGTCTGTGTTTTCAGAGATGAGATAAATTAAGAAAGAGTGTGTAAAAATGATTAGAAATGCTGCAATATAATTCTTTGCTCTGTGAATATAAACATGAAACAAAATGGGTAAATTAATGTTACAATATTTTAATTAGAATCATTCAAAAATATAAATTACAATGGGCGCAATTTAGTTTTGTTAAAACTCATTACAGATTTTGAGATTAGCCTAGATATACTGTAGGTAGGACATCTGTTCTCTTTAAGACAAACTGAATTGGGTATGGATAAATAATTACTGCACTATCAAGTATGAATAGCAAGTTCATGTCAGCTTCGTGTCTTCCTTCTTTCCAAACCAAGAGCTTCTCTTTGGGAAATATGGTAGACATGGTGAATAGACATTTCTGGTAAATGCTATGGTGTTTCATACAATGCTATTATTATATATGATGTATTTCAACAGCATTGTTTATTAGTTTTATCATATACTATTTTAACCTGTATAATCTACCTATAGAACTTTTATTACAGGATTTATTATAAAAATTTTCTTAAAAAAATAACCATGGAAACAATGAATAAATATTTTGCTGAAAGCACGATCTCTTAGGGTCCCCATATAATTTTCTAACAGAAAGAAAAGATATGTTCTGCTTTGCGTGTTGCACTGCTTCTACATTAGATTTAAAAGACCACTCAATTCTTACCTGAAGGCAAAGTTGATTTCTATACTTGATAGATAATAGCTACATGTTTTTGCAGTGAGTTGAGAAATGATTTTTAAAGGAATATAATTACACTCTGTTTAATCTGAATGGATAAAAGCTGAAAGTATTTCACAAAAATGCTGTGGAGAAATGGGACTACATGATTTACTGAAAGCAAGAGAAGTATTTAAAAATATCAGCAATCTACTCTATACAACGAGTTCAATAGGCACCTGATAGCCAAAGGGAAAGTTTAAAAGAGATTCATTTCCCTTTTGAAAAAGGTCATCATATTTAGAGGCTCTTCATTATGCATTTTCTCACTCCATCTACAAAGTAATATAGCAATCACTCCATTAGCTTTTCAAAAGGAAAGCATTTAAAACTGATGCACAGCTATGCAACATAATAGATACCAATTTCTTTCAGATACTTTTCATACCTAATTGCAATACCGTCAAGACTGAAAATTATTGTTTTCGAAAGGACGGCATGTAGACATTTTCCAGTCATTATACTATTGCTGCCTCCCCCCCCCCCCGGGAGAGATATAAAAGATGACACTGGGAGCTGAAATGATGCTTGTCAAATGCAGACCAGCCTCTCTTTAGCTTTATTGTTAGTTGCGAAGTCGTGTCCGACCCATCGCAACCCCAAGGACAACATTCCTCCAGGCCTTCCTGTGCTCCACCATTCTCTGGAGTCCATCCAAGTTCACACCTACTGCTTCAGTGACTCCATCCAGCCACCTCGTTCTCTGTCGTCTCCTTCTTCTTTTTCCCTCAATCTTTCCCAGCATCAGGCTCTTCTCCAGTGAGTCTGTAGCTCTGTAGCTGGACAGCTCTAATTTTATTTTGCCCACAATCTTCTGAATATAGTTAGCATTGGGGAGACCAATGTGATGGTAAAAGATAACAGAGAAGCAATTTACATTATTATTCCATTTTGGCTTGCACAGGTCTGGCAGCAGTGGGAAAATCTGATTATTTATTCTTTTTGTAGCCATAAAAAACACCCTCCCATTTCTTTGAATTTGGAATGGGAAAGAAAACAATGCTAAGAATTATAATTTTATATCTCGCCTAGGAGCATTTTAAGAGAACAAGGTGACTTTGACTCCCTTGCAGGCAATCCAAAAGATATTAGATGGTACTGAATTCTGCCAAAAAAACCTGACTAGATAGGAGGCGCTTGCTCGTCTATTAAGATCGTGACGGAAAACACTTAGCAGTTAAGCAATGTTTTTTCTATCCCAGGACTGATCTGAACCCTAACTGGAAGAACCAAGGCAATCTTTTTCTTCCAGGATCCTCTGTAGCTGGCTGCCCACAATCTTTTCAACTATCTTAAAATTGAAAGTGTGAAGATAGGGAAGATCTTAATGTGGTTGGATTGAGAAATGTCCTCTTCTCTCCTTGGGGGGCATATAAACCAGGGGCGAAATCTACTTACCTTCCCTACCAGTTCAGAAGTGCACACTCATACGTGCTCATATATCATGGACCCTATGTGCATGCCCAAAGCCTTCTGTGCATGTGCAGAGGGTCAAAAACAGGTCACTTCCTGGTTAAAACCAGGAAGTTAAAACCAGGAAGTAATGATGTCTAGGTGGGTGAGTGGAGCCTCGCACTACTGCCACAACTGGTTCTCCGAACCACATGCCACCCCCGCTACTGGTTCGGCAAAACCATGTGCCGCCACTGCTACCTGTTCAGCTGAACTGGTTTGAACTGGAATTTCACCCCTGGTATGCACCATTGTCTCCTGCAACCAACCATTGTTTCCTCCACCAACTTTGGTGTCATGGTTAGTGCCAAACCAGAAATCCAGGAGTTCTTAATAGATTGAGAGGGGAAAAATTATGGATCCTAATTGATCAGGTGGTTAAAAGTGGCAGTCAGAAGTTTATACCTTCAGACTCACAAGATTATTTTAGAGTTGCCTTACAATGAAGTAGAATTAGATCATCTAGTTGTGTTATCTGTCTGATTTACCTGGGAGGGCTGACAACATTTACTCTGGAAAACTTCCTTCCTTCCATCCATGCCATGACATCTTGACGTCAGAACCCTTTCCATGCTCCAGCCCATTCACTTTGAAATCCTAAATGGCATCTACCACTGAAAGAGATGTTAGAACAGAGCCGACTGAAAATTGAATGTGAGGCAACAATGTGATGTGGTTGCTAAGAAAGCAATTAGAACTTTAGGTGCCATCAAAAGAAGTAAAATGTACATATCACAGGATGTAATTATTCTGTTCTATTCTGCTTAGATCAAATTCGAGTTCTGGGCATTACACTTTCAGAAAGATTCATAAAAACTGGAACAGGTTCTGAGCAGAACAATAACAATTATTACAGGACAAGAACATAAATTATCTAAAGAGAGATTGAAGGAGTTGGATTTGTTTGGCCTTCAGGCAGATGAGAGAATGGGAATATAAAAGTCTTCAAACTCCTGAAAGGTGTCAGATAGATAGGCCAAAACCTGTTCTCTCTTTCTAATTCTAGAGTGCAAGACACTGAATAATGGATTTAAGTTACATAAACACAGCCTGGTTCAATATTGTGAGAGGTGGGGGGAGGTTTCCAAGAGGTAACAGCATTCCTGTAGTGGAATCAGTTCGTCAAAGAGATAAATGGCTCCGTACCAGGATGGGATCATATGGAGACTAGGGAGCCAATTTGGATTCCCAACCTAAGTAGGGTATTGGATTCAATGTCTAAAAGTCAGTGTGTGTCTGTGTGTGCCTCCCTGTGTACATGGTGTGTTTTGACAGGTACTAAGACAAGAGTTGATCCATAAAATCTGAGGAAAAGTTGATATACAGGAAATGTTAGTATAGACAACACAATTTAGTAGGACAAAATTCCTCTAAGATAGTAGATTCGAACATACCATACCTATTTCTTCCTGATTTTTTTTCTGCTGGGGATACTATGGCAGCAACATTGTTCCAGTCATACCCGATATTGACTCAGAGTGTGTATTATTCTAAAATCCACAAAAATCAGTGGTGAGTTGCTACCAGTTTGCCCCGGACAGTTGTTACTGGACAGAATCCCCTGCATTAAATTTGAGTTTTGCATTTTGCATTACAGTTCTTATGTCTATCAGCTTGTAGGTAGTCCTTGTACAATGACTGCCTTGGACAGTGACCACTGACAGTGATCATAAACTTGCATTTACAACCTTCACAGGTCTGTAAAGCAAAGGAAAGTCTCAAGTAAGATCATTAGCATAGTTACGGTTTCACTTAGTGACTGCTTCACTTAGTATCCAAGCTGCTGGTCCCAATTAAAATTGGTAGATGAGTAGATGAGCTACATGCGTACCTGTATAGAAAACTAAGATCAATATGTTCTGTTTGTTGGCTTCTTTTGTTTGAAGGTCTAATGCTTTACCATTGTATTTATTTCTATTGCATTACTTTTGTCATTTACAGCCTTAACTAGCATCTAAATTCTGATCCAAAGCATCTGAATTACAGCATTAACATTAGCTGCAACTGTAGAAATATTTCATTGTGACATCAAAGTCATATTAGTATTCCATGATGGCACAAGCTGAAGACCAAGCTAGCCAACATGGTATATTAATATGACTGATGTACAATGCAACATAATTGTCTAGGTTAAAGTTTTTAGACTAATGATATATTGTTGATGATTATTCATCCAATTTCACTATTTCTTAGGACAAGTTTCATATAAAATCTTTATAGTATCTTGAATAAACTATGTATGCTTCATGCAAGAGGCAGCCTGCTAGTTAACCAGGAAATATTCTGTTGGCAGCAATTTTACTTTTATAGGAAGCTGGTTTTCAGATTTTTGTATTAAAAAAATGAAAACAATAATAGGAAAGAACAATTCATTTACAGAATCTAATCACACAAGAATATATGAATGCACACACATAAACACACACAGAGATCCATAAAAATTGCTACAAGAGGAAATGCTCAAAATAGAGCTTGACTTGGACTAGATGACCTCCAAGGTCCCTTCCAACTCTTATTCTATTCTATTCTATTCTTATTTTTGTGCCAAGGAGTAATTATTTCAAAATCACATATCAAAATATATATATCAAAAAATAAGCAACAATTGGTAGGTGATATGAGAGAAATCTATCTTGGATATGCAACATCCAGCAACGAAAAGAATCCGTGACTAATTAACAAGCAAGAACCAGTTATTTTGTGATGTTAAAATTGACTCACTGACTGTTCTCATCTCATTTCTCTTTAGAAGTGAATTGATGTTAAATCAATACAGTTTATAAATTCCTCTCATAAAAGAATGTTTGTACCATAGGAGCAGAGTATGAGAGCAATAAAGCCACATACAGGTTGCCGCTGATGACAAAGATCAAGATACTTTGTTCATTGCCCCTCACAAAGTTTGTTATGGTAAATAGGCCAATGATCCAGCAGCCTAATACCCCAATTCGTGGGTAGATAATGTTTATAGATGTGATAGGAATGTTAAGTGTATCACACAACAAAACAGTGGAAGTTAAGCATCCATAGTTTGTTTAGGACCAAAGAATGATGGAGAGACATTTTTTCCTCAAATATCTATGGTGACATTACAGTTAGAAACCTGATATCATCCAATTTGGGACACCCAAAATCTGAAAAAAAATGTGACTATTAAATTGATATTGTGTTAGTTGTTTCCTTTTTCCTCATCTTTCTTCCTGTGAAAAAGATTAACTGAAACTCAGAAGAGAAGATAATAAACATAGCTAAGGTATATTGGGGCACTTTTAATTCATTTATATTACAGATTATTTGAAACATGGAGTTCTTACTGAAGGCTTTATTTAAACCCCCCTACGCCCACCACTACATTCTGTTCCCCCCAGAATATAGGATTGATATACAGTATAATGCAAACCACTAAAGCAGAAGAAAAGAAAATTGTGAACAAGTATAGTGGCTTTAAAAAAATTTTTGGAAACCTTTTGTATGTTTTCTGTTCAGCCCTTTTCAGCTCCCAGAACAAAGTAACATAGGCATAATAAAAATTTACCTGTCAGGGACTTCCGCTTCCGCCTTCGCTGCGACCGGGAGCAGCGATACTTCGCTCTCCCGCCCGGCCTTCGGAGGGCCCCCCCGGGGGGGCACAGGTGGGCTCGAAGAGCTCACCTGCCGGAGGGGCGGCTGCCGGGTGCCCCCCAAAGC
>JANHFP010004930.1:42131-54686 GCA_032468135.1 Calamaria suluensis
GCCAGGAGTTGAAGTCCTCCAGGCTTAAAGTTGCCAACGTTGGAGACCCCTGCTTTACTGAATATTGCAAGGCATTAATCTTCAATCAATAACAAGCAGTCTAATTAATCATGCAAACATTTTTTCTAAGAAAATAAAATTAAAATGTTCCCAAAACCTTAGGTCTTTGTGTGAAACAAAATAAACAGAAAGTATTATATTTACTTTTCCAACAACATTATTATCAGGAGCAGAGATTTTTTTTAAAAAAACCCACTAAATGTGTTAATGCTGGTAAAAAGAAAATACCAAACTATTGACAGAAAAGAATTACCCAAGCATTTTTAAAACATAACAGAAGTGAAGAAATAAACTGTAAATGATACCAAAGGAAGTTATTTAAACTTGTTATTTAAACAATTCATTCTGAAATACATTTACTAAAAAAAAAAAAGATTTAGCACACTTTACGTCCAGAAAAGTATGTACAAATTTCTCATAACATCCAATTGTCTTATATTTCATTTATATTCAAAAGTTTTTTTAAAGAAATCTAAATCATACTTTTCATTTTCAATTTGAAAAGAATAATTTGGAATGATAAATTGGTAGAGAGATAGTTGGCGTATCCATTCCTCAATATTCCATAAAGTGCATAATTAGCAAACAATTTGCGTAACAAGCCTGTCTAGACTTTACTGTGGCTGAAACTTGAAAAAGCTACTTTTCATATTTTTATATCCCCACAGTGCACCTTAAAATGTTTTGATGAGATAAACTATAATCAGAGATATAAATGAAGAAACATATATGTGTCTTTTAAAAATACACTGAATTAATAATACATTTTAGTGCTAATTGCAGATGACAAGACTGAGAAATCTTACACAACAGTATAACATTCAAAGCTGGGTTTATAAAGCAGAAAAAAAATATCTGTTATTCCCACTTCATTGATTTGCTTGTTTGCTTATATTTATTTTATGTGCCTACATTCCATATGGATTTATAGAAGCATGAAAACGAAAAGCTACATTCCCATAACAGAAAAACAGAATAAGATAGAAATAACAATCCCTTAAACTGTCATATTTTATAAGTTATGTTAATCGGAAGTAATTATAATAATAGGCTGTCAGGCCTGGAAGGCATCTTTTGCACTATGCCAGGGGTCAGCAAACTGTGGCTCTGGAGCCGCATGTGGCTCTCTCACCGCTCTGCTGCAGCTCCCTGTCACTCAAAATATGTGTCACAACCGCCAAAGTGCGACATCTGCCAGCACACAATTTATTGAGCTTTTCAAACCCCGGTGGGCCAAACTATGGATAAATCCAAGGAAAGAAAAGTTTCAGAAGAAAATGTAACATTTGATTCAACTACATATGGTAGTTTTGGGCTGCTCAGGAAATAGTCTGGCATGGGAAGGGTTTTTGTGGCTCCCACTGTTTTCTTTTCTGTGGCAAACGGGTCCAAATGTCTCTTTGAGTGTTTAAGATTGCTGAGCCTTGCACTAGGCCTTCAGACCTGCCACATTTACTACTGTGGGAAACTGGGTGGGGAGATTGTATGATGATATATAGTCATAACAACATTCCTCCTTCAGAAAGTCAAGGACAACTTGCCCTGCACCTGGAAGGTTGGACTTGGGAGGCATCTCCAGTTGGAACAACATTTGATTGGACCATGTGATGGACTTGTGGGTGTTGGGCAGGGGCTTGAACTTTTCTTTGGGTGGGGGAAACCTGGAAACTTTCAGATTTGGGTTTTCCCAGATGTGCCAATATGACATCACTAATGAAATGTACCTTTGAGGAACTTCGAGTCTCAGAGTTTTATTTCATTGTGGGTGTTACTTGGAACCCTGATATATTTATATTTATATCATATAGAGGACAGATAGCTCTCGACTTACAGTAACAACTGAACCCAAAATTTCTGTTGCTAAGTGAGACAGTTGTTAAGTGAGTTTTGTCCTAGTTTACAATCTTCCTTGCCACAGTCATTAAGTGAATCACTGCAGTTGTTAAAATAGTAACATAGGCTGTAAAGTGAATCTGATTTCCCCGTTGACTTTCCTTGTCAGATGCTGGCAAAATGTGATCACATGACCCAGGAACACATCAACCATCAATGAATATGAGTCAGTTACCAAGCATTTTGATCATGTGACCACTGGGTTGATTCAATGGTCATAAGGGTGAAAAATGGTCAACAGTATTTTTTCAATACTGTTGTAACTTTGGATGGGCACTAAATGAACTGTTTAGTGTCAAGGATAACTTTTATATCTAACAACTGCTCTTCTTTATCAGACAAGCAATGTGTCTCATTCACCTTTTTCTTTTCCACAATACTCAAGGCAAAGGATACTTTTCCATTTATTCTCTAAACACCATAGGAATTAACTGAAGTATATTTTCCTATCTACAGCTCAACAGATGCAGTCCTGTCCAGTAATCCCAATTTATAAGATAGTTGGGAATGTAATATATATGTGCTAAACATTGATTTATCCATATATTTCCATGCTGGTGATACAAGTGTAGATTGGCTTTATTGATTACTGAGCTACAGTTATAAATATAAACTCTCTCTGTCTCTAAACTCATTCCTAATCTAAAATCTAATCTATTTTACCAAGATCAATGTAAAAGTATTATATTCATCTTCTATGACAAAGAGACTCAAAGAGAGAGAGAGGGGGGAAGAGAGAGGGAGGGAGGGAGGAAGGGAGAGGGGGGTTTGTGTGTTGAATATAACCTCTCCAAGGTGAAGAAAACTGAAACTCTGACTAAGGGAATATATATTCAACAATTGCTCATCCAAAATGTAAAATAACGTCAGTCTAGAGAAGCTGAATGAAGGGTATATTTGAGTTCCAGGTCACTAACTCCGTCACATGCAAATATCTTGTGGCAATGCTTGTGATCAAAATAAAATGAAAATATACAACAAAGGTGTACTTTCTCTTTCTGATAAACCCAAGGTTAAGATGAAAAACTGAAAGTTATTTGAAGATTCCACTTTTCTGCCTAAATAACTATGAACATTTTGTAAGAAAGATGAAAACTTAATTTAATACAAATAATTAATCAAATTAATTAAACCAAACCAAATAAAATAAAATAAAACCTAACCTATATATTTTGATAAGACCCATTTAAGATTCTCGAAGATTTTGGAAATAAAATAAAATAATGTTTCAAAACTGGACCACCAGAATATATTTTGGGTATGCATTTTTTGCTACAAAAACTGTTCTTTTGAGTAAACCAGACAGGAAATATGATTAGATGAGCTACATCTACTTTATTGTAAATTAACAGAATTTACAGAATATTGTATATTAATATAAAGTCTGAAAGCACAAACTTTTTGCCGCCATTTTTAACCATCTGATCAACTAGGATGAACTGTTCCTAATTTACTTTTTCTGACTGTTGAGCAACCGTAGAGTTTTCCTGCAGCCTCTTTGTTCCTAAGCAGAATTTTTTTCCTTTGTCCCTCCAAGATCACATACTTACTCAATTACAAAAACACATGAGGATTGATCAGGAAAGACTATGTAGCTATATAGTCAAGCTGTATGCAACCAATTTGAGGACCATATTTCCCCATTTATTTCTACTCATTCAATTTGATCAAGCAGGTTGGACATGCTTCAAGTCCCATCAGCCAAGGAATGCCACTTTCCAGTATGGTGCCCATCATATGGACAATCCTCAAAGACTTCCCAGAATGGTCTAGACCTTGCTGACCTTTCATAAAGTCCTAAAGACCCAGGCTCACAACCGTGTGCAGACACTCATTTCATACTTGTATCAGTGATGTTGGGATATTGAATATTTTTGGTTATGTATTTTAACTTTTATGTTATTGATGTTGTTTTGATTTTATTTTAATTTTGCTGTCTTTCCAAAGCTACTTATTGAACTTGGCAGCCATACAAATTGAATAAACAAATATATAAACCAACCAACTAACCAATCAACCAACCACAACCCTTCCCACCACCAGTTTCACAGTTCCTAAATTAAAATGAAATGCATTCCAAGGTACTGAGGAACTAGACCACAAAATAAAGTAAAACCACAAATCTAAAAGGCCATTATCACTACCAGGAGAAAAAAGATACAAGGGGATTGTTGTTGTTAATTGCAAAGTTGTGTCCGACCCATTGAGACCCCATGGACAACATTCCTCCAGGCCTTCTTGTCCTCCACCATCCTCTGGAGTCCATTTAAGCTCACGCCTACTGCTTCAGTGACTCCACCCAGCCAGCTCATTCTCTGTCATCCCCTTCTTCTCTTGCCCTCAATATAAGAAGATATTGGATAAACATTTGTCTCAAGTGTTGTAGGTTTTCCTGCCTGGGCAGGGGACTAGATGACCTCCAAGGTCCCTTCCAACTCTTATTATTATTATTTCCCAGCATTAGGCTCTTCTCCAGTAATAATCATTAAAGGGGATACTCATTACAGGGGATAATTATTTTAAAAAAGAAACAGTCATCTAATGGAAATGGCAGTGCTTTCTGCAGGACAGAGAAATCAAATAAAAATCATGGTCTCTGAAGTTAGGTAAAAATTGAGTATAAATTGAATGTAAAATTAAATCTTTACTATAGATTCAAAATGAGACCCCAAAGCCAAGGCAAGTGAAACCACTACAATCATACAATGAAATGAAACCACTGCAATCATAAAGTAATTCATAAATCAGGATCCTGAAACCAGGAATTTTACCATTTGTATCCCGAGGCAGGCTGATCCTGGTGACAGCCCCCCCCCCCCATTAGTAATGGTTGCTGCAGAAATGCCTTTGAAATATCTAGCACCTAATAATTAATGAAATACGATCCTTGTCCATGCTTTCTTGTTCTGCCAAATGATAACCAGCAGAATGAAGTAAGGACAGAAGACTTCCAAGTCTGGTACTATACAGTCCTCAGCATTAGGCAAATGGAAGGAGAAAGGGAGAATGAAGATACTGAGATGCTCTTCTACATACAGCTACACATCATTTTCATTTTCTGGTTAAGCAGCATAGAGGTTATGTACCTGAGGACAATGAAAACCAAAATCATACTAGAAGCACTTTAATAGAAAGGTACCATCCAGCACTGACATTTTTCCTGCTTAGCTGAGCTGTCTTGGAGAAGACCAAGAAAATTCAATTATTCATTCACTTCACATATTTGATACATAAAATGAATGCCTATTTAAATTCACTCCAGAAAGTTTTAGTTCAGGATACATTTAGCAATAAAAACCTTTGCATAGCCTGAGGGAATACTCCAATCTCTGCTCCCTGAAACACAGACCAACGCTGTTTAAAGACTCACACATACAACAAAAGCCACAAATGCACCTCAAATATTAGAATTTAGCGTTTAGGTGAAGATTGCCTTCAACTACTATTCAGATTTTGTTATTTTGCCATTTTCTGACCACCCATCCTTTATCTTTATTTTTACTACAATCCAACAAATTATTTTCCTGATATCTTCTCTGTTGTCAGAACATCACATTCAGAATGAGGCCATTAATATTTATAAACTTATTTACAGATATTTTAAATATGTGCATCTTTTTGTGGCCCCTTAGCCTGCAGGATAAAAATCAACTGATGTGACCTCTTTCCCAACATTGCTTTTTATGAAAATATTTTCAAAAAAACCTAAAAGACAGAAGAGAAAATGTATGCATGCCCTAGGATATTTTCCCCAGCATATGCATTCTCAAAATATGAAGTTCAAATAGGGCCTGCAGTTTAAATATAAATGTTTAATTACTATTGCTGTATCCTTCAAATAGAAAACACAATAAATATATGCAAAGGATATATATGCCACTTCCAACCATGTTAGTGTTAAGAATACTGTAATATTAATATTTGGAGCTTGAGGGAAAACTGGCTAAAGTGAAATCTCATCATGAAAACAACTGAATCAACCATATTTCTTTTTGGTTCAATGGAGATTATTAGAGACAATAATGTTTGGCAAATAAACACTGTATCCTTTTTTTTCCTAGACAAATTTTTTCATAAAAGTATCCTCTATATCTTGAAGGCAGAATTAATCGCTCAACAGAGGGCAGTTTGATCTTTTTTGAATCTCAATGGAACTGAAATCATAGATCAAATGTAGAAAAGATCTTGTCATTTAGATAAAATCTGATGCTTCATCCAGTTCAGCTTCTAACAATTGTTGTTGTTAATTTACTTCAGATGGGATACCATATTAGAAAATAAGATGAGACCTTAAGATTACAGTATTGATTGCAAACTTTTCCCACGCCACGCACACCATCTGCCATCACTTTTTTTTTTGTTTCCCTATAGCCTCCCTTCAATATGAGATGGTATAGTCACTCACTTGTGATGATTTTTCTCTGTGCATTTTGTAAATGCTTAAGTTAATTCACACATTAATGTCAGGGGAAAAAAAGCAAAGCTAAAGATGTTATAAAGAAACTCCTAACTTAAACATACAGATAAATTATATGGTTCAATATTGCATTATGAACAGAATAAATCGGAACGTGGTCTAAAGAGAACATTTAATTACATGCTACACATTAAAATCCTGTAATTAACTTAGAAAACTGTAATTAACTTAGTTAAAATTTCCTAGAATAGATACTGACAATCTTCATAACAAAATATTTCAATTCTTTTCCATTAATTACTTTAATCTTGCTGCCAATCTGTTTTTTAAAGTGTCACAATCCTTTTTCTTGTTTTAATAGATTGTATGATATATTACCTGTTGCCTAATTTCTTCTTCCATTTTAACTGGGGATCCCAGCTCTGCAACTTGCTTCACCCCTTCACTTGCGTATCCTCCATATTCCCAAAGAACATAGTTTTTGGAATGAGATCCACCAATAATTGCAGACCAGTGGTTGGCTCGTCCTTTAAAAAGAGAAAGAATCTTTTTAAGTGTCTATGAAAATGTGAGCAGTATATTGATAAAAGCTTCATCTACATTTGCAGGATTCCATTCTGAAGACATTTCCTAGAGAATGATTCATTTTTATTGACATTGTTTAAACTTAAGGCTTTTAAGAAATTGTTATTAAATTTCTATCTGTATTTTTAACATTGACAGCTGCCTTTCCTAGCCTTTGAAACTACCAAAGAAAAAAGCCGGTATTTTTTAAATATAAAGGCTTAATAATTTAAACATTATTCTCATTGTTACAAACAGGTTACATTTTTAAAAAATCAAATGTGAAACAGTGAATTTAGAAGGATAAGCAACACTAGTCACAATAGTAACTTCAAAATTTCTTATGTGTAAGACATTCTTCATTTTACTGGCTTAGCTATGAATCCCAAGGAAGTCAGTGTATATAGTCTGGAGTTAACATGCAATTCCTGGTACTGGAAAAGATACAAGAACAGTCAGCACCTTGGACAGCATAATACACTGTTCAATGACACGCTCTTTTATCAAGAAGACTTACTGCACCAACAAATGCCAGGCAAATGAGGCTATAAGAAACATAATTTCTGGCTGTTACTGACTCCGATCCTTGAAGAATCTTCAATTATTACTAAATCTTCACAATGTTGTTTCTTCAGAGTGAAGAAGTCATATCAGGTTTATCCTCTGAGATTACAATCAGACTATATTTTAAGGTTGGAAAACTGTAGATTCAGATAATGAGCAATGTTCTTGTGTAGGATGGCATGCTATTTCCTGGACTTCAATTTTTTTTCAAGATCTTTCTTGAATTAAGGAGACATGACCTTATAGGACCTTGAATTAGGGATGGAAATTAATGCCATAAACTAATGTGAATGAAAGCAAAAGATGTCCAATTAGGATACCTGATCTGAACAGGGTAGTCCTGTTCAGTTAGCTGGGTCCCCTTGCTTTCAGCACTCTCAATTGAGATTATCACCTTACTTTCATTTTAGGAAGCAACAAAAATGAGATAACTTGCTCAGAAAGATCAGAAATTTAATGATCCATTTCTAAATATCATTAGGAAAAACTATGGATAAAGATATAACAAGAGACAGGCTACTGGCAGGCAAATGTGTCTAAAGATAAAGAATATAAGTGGAAGTATCAAGACTGCTGCAGAGACTCTAATTGCTGCCTATAGTTTTATGACTATTTTATTTATAAAAGTATTTTATTGATGCTTTTCAAGATACTACTCCATGCGAATAATTTAGAATGCAATTGTCCTATCCTCTTATCATGGCTCTTGTTATCTATGAATGCTGTAGACCTAAAATTCTGCAGAAGTTTATTATTACTATCTTTATGCATAGTATTGGTTAAGAGCAGGAGTTTGAACTTGAACAAATCATGAGCTGAATGCATTCAATCTCTTATCATGTGAAATGTTTTTTTGCATTTTAGTATTTATTCCCAGATGAAATCTGGGAAAAAAATACTGATATAATGGCATATTTAAGTCGCCTGCTGAAGCTATTGTATTCCAAGTATTCAGACTGCAAACCACTAGTTCTACTAAAATACTACAGGTTAGGGAATAAATTAATATTGTGTATATTCATGCATGCAGTCTATAAGTTTGCAGTCTATTTGTCAATGTGGAAATCAGTTTCATTGAGATCACTGCAAGCTGGTCTCTATTAAACGTGCTTAGGATTCAGACATTGTCTTTCTTGCAAGTGCTTGTGGTAGTCGGGGGAGAGAAAGTCGGCTAGAAAGGGGAGCTAGAGCAGCAAACTGCCTTCCCCCAATTGGCCCCCCAATTATGATGCTCCTGTTATCACAATGAGCTCATTCTGTTTTGGTAATATCAGGTGAACTCCTAGCTGGGGAATAAGATAACTAAAACGCCTGACTTGGGATGATGTCAACTAGTTCCCATAGGACCAAGGTATCTGCAAGACCGCCTCCTGCCAAATACCTCCCAGCGACCGGTATGTTCCCACAGAGAGGGCCTGATAAGGGTCCCAATGGCCGCTATGTGTCGTTTGGTGAACCCAAGAAAGAGGGCCTTCTCTGTGGGGGCTCCAACCCTCTGGAATGAACTCCCACCAGCACTGCATAGGCTTCCCGATCTGAATTCTTTCAGACGTGAATTAAAAACCTACCTTTTCTGCTTAGCCGGCCTGGGAGGGACTTAGTCCATAAATTAAGGGTTTTAAATTTTAAATTAAATTGATAACTTTAAATCATGTCAAATATTGGACAGCCATTTGATATATAGTTTTTAAAAATTTTAAATTCTATTGTATTATATTGTTCTGTTTTTTAACCGGCTGTAAACTGCCCGAGTCCTAGGAGAGGGGCGGTATAGAAGTATAAATATAACTAACTAACTAACTAACTAACTAACTAACTAACTAACTAACTAACTAAATAAATAAATAAATAAATAAATAAGGAAGGAAGGAATGGGTGCGGACAACTCCTGGATCTTTCTTCCCCCTGCTGTGACTCAGTTTTGGATGATCCCACCACTGGCTGTCCCTGCCCTTTGCCCTCCCAGCCACACCTCACCTGGCCTGAGAAGGGAAGGGAAGGGGATGGATGTTCACTCCATATTCCAGAGCAGGAGTGAGGCTTCATCTCTTGCTGGGTCTTGTGAGGGTTTCTTCCAGCCCTTTTTGGTGCTCCACGCACCTTGGTCTCTCAAAGCACTCGCAAGACCCAGAGAGCAACCGAGATTCAGAATGAGAGAGGTGAGAGACAGAGAGACAGAGAGAAAGAGATGAGAGACAGACAGAGAGACATGGGGGAGAGAGAGAGATGAGAGAAACAGATAGAAAGGAGAGGAGGAAAAAGATGAGAGAGACAGGACAGGGAGAGATTAGAGAAAGAGATGAGGGATAGAAAGTGGGGAGAGGGGAGAGAGAGATGAGAGAGAGACAGACAGAGAGAGAGAGAGAGAGAGGAACAATGGTGAGACAGACAGACAGACAGACAAAGAGAGGGGGAGAGAGAGATGAGAGATCCCAATATTTTGTTTTTTGTGTGGAACAGGTCAAAATGGCTCTTTGAGTGTTTAAGGTTGCAGAAACAGGTGGCCAAACTAAGTGACTGAAAAAGTCAAAAAATGGAGAATCTATTCCTCCTATCTAGAGTAACAGAGTATTTTTTTTTTGCATTGACTGTTCTTTTCTGTTACAGCCAACCATGGTTGTTGTGCCTTACCAAGTCATTGGAGGTGGAGAAGTTGCAGCTGAATCAAATCTTCCTCCACCACCGACTTATGATAATGTGGTTCCCAAAGATGAGCAAAAGAGGAACACCAGGAAGGAAATCTGAGAATTGTTGGCAAGAGAGGTTTCAGGAACAGCAGTGCATTTCATATTACTTTAATTTGTCCAGTTTGCTTGTTTATTTTTCAATTACTGCTTTTAAACACCAAATTAAATGGTGACAAATTTAAAAGTTCTTTGATTTTACTTAATAGTTATAACACTTCCCTAGAAAGAAGAATTCATCGGCCCCATCATGAAAAAATTCAAGTAATCAACTAAACTGCAGTTTGTGGGCTGTGGCTGCTTCTGGACACCATCACACATGGTGCACATGGGCTCGCCGCATCCTGTGCTAGCCACATATACCCCTTCTTCAATAGGGCTTGTTTTTGGGGTAGGGTTTATATTAGCCACACACTTAACAATCAGGCTGGGGCTTCTTTTTGGGGGACATGGTATTTTTTATTTTTATTACTATAAATTGTTGCTTGTATCATATTAATTACATGGTTTAATTTACTATCCTAATATGGTTTATGTTGATTGCTTATTTAATATCCTATGACTACATGAGGAAGTAGATGATGGCGGCTGTTAATTACTCTCTTGTTTATACTCTAGATGTTTTTTTTAATGACAAATATGGAATTAAACAGGAGATCTGTCGCTACAGAAAAAAAAAGCTACTAAAATTAAAACATGAAATTTGAACCAGAAGATCCATTGCTAATCCACTGGCAGCAGGCAGAAGTGTGGGGTGAAAGGCAGGGGATCCTGATTCACCATGTGGGCCACAGGGAAGCCCAGAGATGGAAAGATGAGCCTCCCACGGCCACCCACTGATGTGGCCCACCTACTCATGCGGACCACGTGGCATGTCAAAATTGGATGCTTCCCCCACTTTTGCCTCTGTCTGCTTCTTGGAGAAATACTCAACTCACCTATGGTTTGTGGGCTGTGGTTCTTGTTGGACACTGTCAGCGCCCATGTTCTCACCACATATACTTGCCAGATACGCCCCTTCACTAGGGCTTATTTTTGGGGTAGGACTTATATTAGCCACACTTAAAAACCAGGCTATGGCTTCTTTCTGGGAGACATGGTATTTTTTATTTTTATGACTACAACTTTGTTGCTTGTATTATATTAATTAGATTGTTTTATTTAGTATACTAGTATGGTTTATGCTGTTTGCTTATTCAGTATCCTATGACTACACTGAGTGTTGTATCTTATGATTTATGATGACTGTATTTTATGATTATGATCATGTTTTTTCACTTCTTCCTTGTGTGCACATTGAGACCTTATGCACCAGAGATGAATTCCTTGAGTGTCCAATCACACTTGAACAATAAAAAAAATCTATTCTGTCCTTGTCCCTCTTCCTGTCCCTACTCCTACTCCTATAGGAGTCCCACCCCATTTTCTTTGGACAAATCAACACTTGCAGCCAGACTTATTATTCAGACTTATTATTATTCTCTTTCAGTTCAGCTTTCCCAGAATTAAGAAAGGCAGACAAACTCAAGACCAATTCTGGGATGCAGAATTATGTTGTCTAAAAGATCCTCTGTGGAGAATCTCTGTGGATGACAGTTTCCAAGAGGGTGATTTTTGTTGATTCCTCATTGTGCTTCAATATCTTAACCAGTGCCATCCCTCCCACACCAGATAAAGCAGATGGCTTCAGATGGAAGAAGACGGGGGATTGGAAGAAGACAAGAACTGATACTCAAGGCTTCCAGTAAAATTTTCTAAAGCTTTGGTTCTGGGATAGGAGGCTTGTATTATAGATACTTGATGCTTTGCTTGGGTCCCAAAATATTTGGATAGTTTTTTCTCCTTGTAGTATAATGTTGCAGGGTGAATCTTCGGAGAAAGAGAGAAATTTGTTAAAGATAAAGTTCAAAAAAAATTGCTTGGTGAATTTAACTCTATAGGCGCCATAGACAGCAACATAAAGATCATCTACCAAAACTATACTCATTGAGACAGACTCAGAGGTTTAAGAGCAATGTAGTTACTCTCTGTTTGACAGCCACACTTGGAATTGTCAATCCTTAAGCAAAGTGGCTTCTAAGTGAAACCACAACTGTGTTTATGTTCTTCAGCTTTCCTTTGCTTTACCGACCTTTAAATGTGAGGTTTGGTTGCCTTTCAGTCGCTGGTATAACCGTGAAGGCTTGTTAAATGAGGACTGCCTGTAGCCTGAGAGCTGGGAGACACCCTACCTCACCCTGAGCACAAGGGGTTTTTGCTTAAGGGGAGAATGAGGACATCCACACAGCCTCCTGACTTTATAATAATAATAATAAGAGTTGGAAGGGACCTTGGAGGTCATCTAGTCCAACCCCCTGCCCAGGCAGGAAAACC
>JANHFP010004930.1:115183-125967 GCA_032468135.1 Calamaria suluensis
GGGGGGGGGGAGAAGGTTTCTCCAGCTTCAAGGGACTTCTTGCTGCTGAAACTATTATCCCATCTGAACTTGGCAGTGAACTGGGGGGGGGAGGGGGAGGGAGATAGAACGGGAGGGGGATATCCTACAATACCCTACCCTGCAATAATATCCAGAAACTGCATTGGGTAGAATTTGAACTTTAACTATCCAGCTTAACGTGGGAAAGATCTGGTTTTGCCTTCAAAAGTGCCAAAGTTTTGCAAAAAGACGCTGGATCCTCTCGATTGCGCTTGTCTCAGTTGGGTTCATCAGTCAGAACCTTCCCATCTGCTCCGACCTACGGAGGGATTCCATTTCTTCAACCAGGCTAGTCCTAGGACCATGGTCTTCGTCATCAGAGGCACCAGAGAATGCCTGCAGGGCAACCCTCTGGATATTGAAGATTGCTATCATGTCTCCCGTTGGTCACCTTTTCTGTAGAGATTCAGCTCCTTCAAATTTCATTTCTAGGGCCATCACCTTCTTGCCTTCCTCACAACCTAGTGTTATCCTTTCGGAAGTGCTCCGCCCAGAATTGGGCACCAAAAGGGTCCAATCAGGGCAGAACTGAGCAGAAGGGATGGCTGACCTCCTACAGCCCAATGAATACACCAGAAGATACTTTTGGCCTTGGGGCAGCTGCATCTGTGACTGATAAGAACAGTGTTGCCTTGGTCCTCCTGAAGGATGGTCTGGGCTGTTGTGGACTCTAAAGGCTCTTGAGGTCCACCTTTGCCTCCAGTGATGTCAGTGAACCAAGATGTGCTTCACCCTACCTGGCCTCCTGTTGAAACATACCTGCTGAAATTATCTTGCAACCACTGTCTTGATGGAAACATGCTCCATTCTGAATTTTATTTATTTATTTTATTTATTTTGTCAATTACATATTAGATAATATATATAAGCTTGGATTAAATACATAAAATGAATAGAAATAAAGAGAACAATAGGACAGGGACAATAAGCACGCTGGTGCTCCCCTTGCAGACCTCTGAGGAATGGGGTGAGGTCAACAGCAGACAGTCTTAGGTTAAAGTTTTGGGGGGGGTTTGGATGAGGCCACAGAGTCAGGTAAAGCATTCCAGGCCCTACCTATTCAGTCAGGGAAGGTTTTCATTGGCTACTCCTGAAGACCCTCATCCTCTCATTTGCTGAGCAAAATCAAAAATTAGTTTTAACAAATCTCAGAATTTATTTATTTATTTATTTATTTTATTCAATTTCTATACCGCCCCTCTCCCTGCAGACTTGGGGCGGTGTACAGCCATAATTCATAAAATATACATAAATCACAAAAAATTAAAATACATATTAAACAATTAATGGCTCTAAAAATCATTAAAAAAATTAAAAAATTTTTTTAATGCTGTAACTTTGCTTGTTGAAGTAAATTAATTTTACAAAACTAATTCTCTATCACTGGTAATGAATGATAGAAGAGAATATTTGTAGCTCAGATAACTGAGCATTATTTTGTGGGTATCATCAAGTTGGGCATCATGTTGTGAGTTGACTTGTAAAACCAACATTGAAAGGCAAGCAGAAGCACAAACAAACCACTGAAAAGACAAGAGTTTTCATGTCAAGTTAATGGAAGTAAAAAAAGCCCATGCAACAAGACAACAGTTACATATATTTTGTTCATAAACTAGAAAATCTACATGAGAAATGATAGCCGAGATACTTTTGTTACTGCATTCCTACAAAATACACTAGGATTTTCCCTCTGTTAAAATAGCCTACAAATATTCAAAATCTATTTTTTAATGAAAACTTCCACTACTTTTGGTCAATCATTAAGAAGCGTGTTGCACTGAACTCACATTTAGGAACAGAGGTTTTAGAATAGATGAATAACAATAAAGATTTTTGAAGAAAATCTAGGAATGGTGCCTTGGCCAGATGGATTATCAGATTCTTTTTATAAATATTTTGAGGATAAACTTTTACAACCCTTAAAAACACAATGAAGCCTATCACAAAGGGAGGAAAATTAGATACAATGAAGTCTATCCCACAGGGAGGGAAAAGGCAAATATTACATTACCAAAATGAAATGATAAAACAGGTTGTCAAAAGAACTATGAGACACTTTACAAGGCCAAGATGATTCCTAAAGAAGATATACAAGAGAATCTGAAAGCAGCTAATTTTCCAAAGGTACCAGGAAATAGTCAACATATTTTTTAAAAAGATTAGAAACTAGGTATGTGTAACATTTTTCTTCCCCTCCGTCTGCACTTTCAATTTTCTCTTTGATTTCCTTCCTTCTTTCCTTCCTTCTTCTATAGTTTGAATTAGTTTTAATATTCCCTTTATTTTTTTTTAATAACAATTATAGAAAAATATTTTGACTTTGTATACAGATCTATGCTCCCTTGCTTGTAATTCCTATTTCAGCAAAATCATTTAACAGAATATATCTTTCAGGCCAAATTCTTTGATTCATCTATCTGACAGAAGAGAGCTGGAGAAAATTAGAAATGAAAACTAAAGCTTAGTGTCCCGCAGATTAATGTTGCATTTCAGTTTTATTCTTTGGTAAACAGGAAAAGATTTTTTAAAATGATGCTCTATTTTCTGTGGTTTGGCTAGCCAGAATGTCTTAAAATAAATAGCCAAGTGAAAGGAAAAAGAAGCGCAAATACAGGCTTTAGTTAACCCTTTGAAGTCTATTCTGAACTTTAAGAAAAATATGTCCACTCAAAGAGAATCAAAAGTTAACCATAACAATTAGATTTCATTTGCTATCTTATATTATTTCTCTGAACCCCCCCACAGCTTATATTATGTTCTAAACAAAAATGTTGCAGACACAGTTGCATTTGAGATTTTGAATTAGAACATACATTTCTGCTTGTTTGGGTATTATTATTTATCAGTAATCTTCTGATTACCAACTATTAGTTTACAAATACTATGCAGCAACTCTCTTGCTACTATTTGCCTTGCTTGCAATTACTGTAGAGATTAAAAACTCTGAACAATTTGTAACAATTTAATCACTTGTGAAAAATAACTTTACCGCTGATGTTGCCTACTCTATTTAGCATTCAATACTTTATTCAGACTTCCTGTGTGTTATATAAGCAGCTAAATCATAAAATGCAATTTTGCCACTCAATTTGACTAGATGTGTTTTCTAGATGCTAAGTATGCATGCCCTTCTTTTCAATAAATGAAAGTGCAGTAAGTGTTCCATTTGATATTTTGCATCATTATTTTTAACAGCCTAGAGTTCTTGAAGAGCTGAGTGGCCTCGGAAACATAATAAATAAAAAACTGAAGTTGTAATTATTTTCAGGCAAAATGGTGACTATGCTACAACTGCAAGGCAAGAAACAAAGTGGTTGGCTAGCAGGTCTAAGAAGAAATATGTCTTCAAACATCTCCCCGAAATATACCACATGGAAATACAAGGACGCACTTGACTCCTCATCTCTCTTAGTGAAGCACTAATGAAGAGACTAAACAGGAGTAGAACAACAAGCCTGATGTTCTTCCATCGATATTTGGCCCAAGTAGCTAAAACAAAACAGAACCTTTGGTACTGCAGAGAGGAAATTAAGACGAGAAAAACAGTTTACTTTCCTTCTTGACTTCATGTTAGTGGGAGTGGGTAAAGAAAAACAAAGTAAAATATTAAGATCTTCCTGGATTATCCTCTACTTGCCCCTGTTATCTCAGGAGTGAAATAAGGGCAAATGATTGCAGCCATCATAGTATTAGGAATGATTAATTAATCAATGGTTTTGCTTGTACCTGCTACTACAAATAGGTGCCAAGATGAGTGAGGACTGTAAAACCCGGAATTCACAACAAGCCTGGTTATCACTTTTGAAAACTTCCAAACTGGGCAGAAGAATTGATTAATAATATATGATTACAGATGGATGGTCAAGGCAGCTGATTTAACCAAAATAATACTAAAATATGCATCATTGCTTTTGCTATAAACTTATTAATCACAAAAGAAACATATTGCCAATGGTAAAGCAGATTAAGTTACACACACAAAATTCCAACTAATAACCATTAAATTTATTAGTTTGCAGATGTTTTGAGAAATTAAAAGCATTCATTTTCTGGAAGGCCGGAAATGGACTGAGGAAATGACTAAAGGAAAAAAGGAATTTTCTAGTCTAGAAACACTTAGCATGGAAGAATATCCACATTTAATCGCTCAACTCGAGTTTACACTGCTCTGATGCAGCTGACTTCTTTAAAAAAATTAATAAAACCAATAATTTGTTTTATAGCTTCCTCTAAAAATGTGGGATTTTTCGTAAAGGCCTAGGTGGATTGTAATCTGAGTATGTGTAGACCTTTGTGCATGCTGTGTTACTATACTAGTTGTCAAGGCAACTGTTCTGATTTGCCCTGAGGTGAAAATGTACAGCAATTTGAGAAGTTATCTCCATATTAAAACAAATATTAAACAGATCTACAGGCTAACAAATTTACCTAGAGCATCAGATATCCCTGCAATGTATTTTAAGACTTAAGATTATAGCAATTATAGCAATTCATAACATCTGCTTATTTATCTAACTGAAAAGTATAATAAGCAAAATTATGCTGATCAGTCTCATGCTCTCCTGGCTTAATAATTTTATAACTATTTCCTAAAGGGAAACATTCAAAACTGCATCCAATGAAATGAAGTAGAAGACTGCTATTATTTTTTGTAAAAACATAAAAGAAAAAAAATCATAATCCATAAGATAATTACCTTTTAAAATTGGCTTCTGAAGATAAAAAGCAATAGATCTACAGTAGTGGTCAAAATTGTGGAAACCTTTTGAAAAAAGTGTATTTTCTAAAATTAGCTAATAACACCACTTTTTGGGGAGAGTAGTGGTGGGTTGTTCCTAGTTTGGACCAGTTCACGTGAACCAGTAGCGGTGATGGTGTGACATCACCGAACTGGTTCTGTGTGACCAGAAGCTGGGCCCTCCCACCCTGGAAAATGTTTATTTTATCTTTTTTTGTCAGCTGAAGCAACTGATTGCCTCAGCTGACCACTCCGAAGTCATTCTGAGAATGTGCAGAGTGCATGTACAGCATGTGTGCAGCCATGTGTGCTCTACTGCACATACACGGAGCGCGCACACAAAAATCATCCAACTACAGAACCGGTAGTAAAGGTTAATCTCCTGAGTAGTACCATAAAATTATATATCAATGGAAAGACAATTTAATCAAGAATGTAATGCAATAATGTTTATGAAGGATTTGTTATAAAGAAGAAAAGTGAAACATGTAGAAAAAAAGAAAAAAAAAGATATATACAAAAATTATCAGGTCAGTTAATACTTAGTTGGGTAACCTTTACCATGAATCACAGCCTTACAATGTCTTCCCACGGAGTGAACCGAGACTTTTAGTTCTGCAGCTGTTATGTGAAATCAAGACTGAATTTTTATTAACTTGGTTTTATTGCTAGGTTGCTTCTCGCTAACAAGTTTCTTTAGTTGGCTCCATAGATTTTCAATTGGGTTAAGGTCTGGGCTATTCCCAGGCCATTCCAGGAGTGAAATATGCTTATCCTGAAACTCCCCAAAAAAAATAATGTTATTAGCCATCAAACCTCAAAAAATATACTTTTCCAAAAAAGTTTCCACAATTTTGGCCACTACTGTATAATCAGGAGAAGAATGCTATGAACTAGACTGGCAATAATATACCTGAACAAACTATGGTAGATTATATCTGAAGTGTATTCAGTTACCACAATAGTTCAATGAAAGTGTAGTTCACAACATAATTCATGGCTCAGTACCTTTAAAATGATCCATCATTTCAGAAAGATTAAACTGACAAAGCACTGACAAGTTCTGTGTTTGCTGTTACAGTATAAAGCTAAATAATGTTCTATCTAGTATAACTTATGGTGTTTAAAAAGGAAAGTTTCTTACTGTGAATAATTGTTGTCTATGATTGTTGCAGGATACTATAGAACATCTGGTAAAGCTCTTAATTTACATATTCCACATTTACACACCATTCAAAAGAGACAAAAAAAAACCAAGAAGGAAGCAAAGGAAGATGGGAATGCTTACTCTCCAGTAGTCACTACTCAGATAAGCAGGGATTAACACCAGAGAAATAATCAATTGTCAAATCAAGGAGCTCCCAAGGAGAAAAGAACACCCTCATGCATTTATTTATTTTATTTATGTATTTAATTTGTCAACAAGTACAAGGAAACAAGTATCAGTACAGACATAGACATTGGCAGAACAATTGGCACAATTAAGGATATAAACAGGCAAAACATAGCCATAAACACATGGAATGATTACAAATAGATGGGGACAATAAGACAGGGATGGTAGGGTAGGCGCTTATGAACATCCCCTTAAGAACCTCTTAAAAAACATGAAAGGTCCAAGGTAGACAGTTTAAGTTAAAAGGTATGAGAATTAGCAAGACTAACAACAGGATCAGGTAGGGTGTTCCAGACATTTACTACTCTATTGCAGAAGTCATACTTCTTACAATCAAGAGCGACTTACATTGAGTTTGAATCTACTGAATCTATTGAATCTATTGATAACCCTCATGATAGTTAATGTACATTAATTAGCTGTAGCCACTTCTTTTGTTCTTAATACAAAACAAATATATATTTGACTTGTAATTATATACTATCATAGATTTAGATATACAAAAAGGGACAGAAACTAGGCAATGGTGTCCAAAATGAATTAAAATGTATCAGTCTAATGCTTCATAATCATTTGCTATTATCAGGACAGGCTACATTAATCTATAGCAGATACATGCAATAGTAAACATCAGAATATCAATATGACTAGTATAAGCCACAGAACTGTGTCCCCTATCTCTTTTATATATAAGAGTCAACAATGACTTTAAGGCACTTATATACTTCTTGTATATTTAAAAGTAACACGCCACCTTTCTAATCCAAAATTCTGCCACACAATAAGAAAATAAGTTACAGAACAAAGGTTTTAGAAACTACTCCAAGTATGATTTCCTGTGGACCAAAATTTTGCCTGATTATTCATACCTGCTGGATAGAACTTTGGGTAAGTACAGTTTCACAGCCAGCTATACCATTTTGAGAGGCCTGGGACAATTTTCTCTCTGAAAGAGCAGGATTCTAGCTGGAACAGCTGTAAAATTGTGTGTGGGCCTTCTGAACTCCTGTCATCATTTCCCAAATTTTTGGCCCTGGAGGGACTGCTGAACAACTTTGAAAGGGCCTCCTTCTTTCAAAATAGCTGTGGCAGTCCCATGTCTGATGTAGTATTCACCTCTCTTCGGTCCTGGGATCACCAGATCTGTACTCCTCTTTCAGCACAACACTTTCTAAGAAATGAAAAGGAATATGTAGCCTTTTAAATAAGTAGTGCTCTGCAGCTTTCCATCTGTTGAAACGCCCCCAACCATGGTTAATTTTAATGTGCAGCAGGACCTGAGCATTGTACAAACACTTTAAATATTGAACTGAAGACAGATTGAAATAATTTTGAACACGATGAGAATTCGGCCCAAGGAGGACAAACTTTTGTTCCATTGATTAACTGGATTATCTCACAATAAAATTCCACACTGGTGGGGACTCAAATGCTTAGGCCTTTGTCAAAGCAAGATAGAAATTGTCTGTGTTTCTCATGTACTTATAGGCATTTTTGTTACCATTGTTTCTACCCTTAAAAACCAATAGGCATGAGTCTATATAAATGAAATATTATCTTGGAGTCATCCATAAACAAATCACCTTATTAAAGAAACCAAAAGCTCAGTCTGTCCTATTGTTAAATATTTACTTATCAGGCAGTAATCCCATTTAAGTCTGTGAAACGTACTTCTGAGTAAACACGTTTAAGAATGTTTTTGTCTTCCTCTGCTTGTTAGAGTTTTCTCCCTGTTTTATTGCTATGAGATACAAAAAAAGGGCAGTATATTTTTGAGATTAAATTTGGTTTTGTAGCAGATGGTGTCTTCAAATGATTTTCCTCCCGTCAGAGTACCTGACAACATACAGGATATTTCAACCCTTTTATCTCAAACACCTTTCACTAATTAGAATAGTTGGATCCTGGATGTAATTGGCATAAACAATCAGTTTAGATTGATTTATCCCCTGATAGTAGTGGAAACTGCTGATAGTGTTTTTACTAAATGAAAACCCTTTCCTCTCCATTTGGGATATATTGCAACTGAATTCATGAAGTGTTTGCCTCACTTTGAAGATCATCTTCAAAATGATGCAATTTCTATTCCAGGTAATAAATGCATATAAATGTTAGAGAGCTGACAACCATACAAACTCTAGCTTTGAAAATCTTAGCATACTTGCTATATCAATGCAATTGCTATATAGTTTACATTCCAAGGATGATGGGGTGTCACATTTTCGATTATATTGTGTATAAAACTTCTCAGCTTTTTCCAAAGAAATTTCATACAACAAAATGTGGTACTGAAAGTCTTCCAGCTATGACCCAAGTTAATAGAATTAGGTTCATCCAGGATTCTGTTGCTGCAATAAAAATCTTATCCTCACAGTCAGTATTACAGGCTTCCAAGCTGACTCTATTCTGTTCTTACTTTCCTTAAAGGAAAGCAACCATTTATTGATAACAATATATATATATAAAGTTAATATCTTATCTTTGGAATATATATATATTCCGAATCTTAAGAGTTTGGAAATGATATAACAATAAATCTCATTATGCAAGCTGATAATCACAGTTGTTTATTAGTGTCATGAATAAGGGATTGATTTGAGAGATAAGCTTCAAAAGGGAAAATGACAACTGGGGACAAAATCTGTTGCACAGTTGAACCAATTGTGCTTGCCATCTGCAACTATGATTCAGATTGGAATGATAAATCATGCAAAAGGTGTTTGTGCATTTCATGGACATTTAAGCCAGCTGGAGTTAATAACAGGCTTGCATACACGATGCAGGCTCTTAGAATTATATTTTGAAAATTGTACATCAATCATTCTGGATCAGCAATTATTAGCATATGGTCTTGGCATGTAAAGATTTGCAGACATATTCTTGAAATACAACGTTCATAAATTTAATATGAAAAATAACAAACTGGTATGTTGACATTTTCTCAGGCCAATATATATATATATATATATATGGATTTTGGTATTTTCGGGTTTTTTCCCATGTAGAATTTGGTGTGTTATGGCAAAATTTCGATGAATGCCTATTCATAATCATCAGGCCTTAGTCTAGTGCTTTAGGCCTAGGTTTAGGCTTACGTCTGTGGGAGCAGACAGCAGAATGCAAAGTGAGCTCTTTCAACTGTCATTCTTTTTTTAAATGTAGGTGGGTGGGTGTGTTTGGAATGTTGGTTCAGTAGCTGCAATTTGGTTGGTTGGTTATTTTGTATCATCTGATTGGTGGGTGGTTTGGAGTGCTTGTTTGTAGCTGCAAGCTGGTTGGATAACTGCTATGTCATCTGATTGGTTGGGGGAGTTGTTATTATGTTCTAGTGGGGGTAATTGGTTTATATTCATTCGTACATGTGTGTGTGTGTGTCTGTGTGTGTCTGTGTGTCTGTCTGTGTGTCTGTCTGTCAAGGCACCTGGTCTACCCAAAAATGGGAGGGAGCACACTGCTTTCTTTTGCCTTTCAGTCCTTCTCTAGGGATTATCCAGGCAGTACTATATAGGTGGGGGTGGTATGTGGAATGTTGGCATGAATTTTGAATGGTATTTCATAGATTCCTTGGTTTTCTAGCTGGATCTTGTCTTTGGAATTTCTTAAGATGTTGGCTATTTTTTGTTCAGTGCCGAAGGCTGTCTTGATAATGATATCTTGATATCTAGAACCAACTTCCCTTTCTGGATGTGCTAATCTACCAAAAAACCTAATGGCTGCCTAGGACACATCTACCAGAAAAAAAACCCACACTTAAATGCACAGATCAACTCCATAGCCAAGACTCTCATCTCAAGAACCAAACACGTAGCTGACAAAGCCCACCTAAAACCTGAATTAAACACCCTCACAAACACTAATTGCCAACGGTTTCCAAAGAAACACAATTACCAACCTAATCCAAAAAGAGACACCCCAAAAAAACTAAGACACAGAACAGGACAATGGCATCTCCCCCCTTTCTTACATTAAAGGCAGCAAAGATAAAATCAGCAAAATTCTCCACAAACACAATATCAAGACAGCCTTCTTAGTATATTTTTTTTGCCACTGTTCATGATTGGGATAACTCCAATTCCTGATTAACAGTCAATTTCCAAATTTTGCATATAATCAATATTACACCAACAATTAAATATTTTCCATAAATCTACTAATAGACATTAATATACCATTCCAAAAGAAATATTAAATCATCGCATGATATTAAATCATCACATGACCATACCATATGGCTCAAGAAAGCCTTCAAATTTCTTAGACCTCTGTCACTATTAGTCTGATGCTTATCCTTTCAAATACATTCTTCAAGGTATCCCTAATAAAAACTTTTGTTGCCTTATGTGCCTTATCTGCATGCAATATAGGAATGTCCTACATTTTTTGATTATTTACCATTTTTATTCTTAAATTTTATGTTTTAGTTTCTCTTTTGGAGCAGTACTGTATATGTCCTTCTGGGTGAAGCTTACTTGCTTTGTTGGGCTCTACGCATAATGGCTGTGAAAGTTGGACAATACGAAAGGCTGAGCGCCAAAGAATTGAGGCCTTTGAACTTTGGTGCTGGAGAAGACTCCTGCGAGTCCCTTGGAC
>JANHFP010004930.1:127411-138350 GCA_032468135.1 Calamaria suluensis
ATAAATCACAATAAATAAATAAATAAATAAATAAATAAATAAATAAATAAATAAATAAATAAATAATAGCCATGCAATTGAATGAATGGATGACTCAATCAATCAATCAATCAATCAATGATCATTAAAACTTGAAAATGATCTGGAAGCCAGTAAGATATGACATTAAAGTGGCACCATTTGGTCATTTTATCTGTTGCCAATAACCTACTTTAACATGCTTTTTAAAATAATAATAATAAGTGTGTGTATATATACAAGTTATGATTCTGCATCTAATGCAGAATAACTTTATCAAATGCAGATCGGGAGATAAGGGTGGAAGGAGGAGCTCAAGGACTGAAAATCAAAACCCAAGTGGGACACCTTACCTTCTTGGTAAAGGACAGGGGAGTAGCAGGGCTAAAGCTGATCTGAAGCTAAGATCATTCAACCTCATGTACTTGGCAAGGGGAACTGAAGAGATATAAATACTATGGATTCTTCCACTTCTATTCCAGCTGCAAAACCACCTTCAATAATACTTTGTCCATCTTCATCATGGTTTGGAAGATATTTGCAAAGTACAGGGGAATGAAAAGATTGCGCAAAATTCAGTTCTAAATTTCAAAAAATAAAATTATGTAGAATGCTTACATTTCATGCCTTTTCTACACTTCCAGCTTTAATTTTAGCAGCAGATACAGAACACTTAAAACAGGGCTGTCAAACCCCAAGCCCACAGGCCAAATGCATCATGTGCTGATCACGTCCACACCCAGTTTAGCGAAGGGCAGGGGGAAAGTGCCGATATGTCATGTGTTGCTGCCATGACAATGGGAGTTTGATATTTTATTTTATTTTTATTTATTTACTATTCAAATTTGTATACCGCCCCATCTCCGAAGACTCGGGGCGGTTCACAGCCTACTAAAAGCCGTATCATGCAAAACTTTAAAATTAAGTAATTTAAAATAATTAAATTGGGCTGTTCATCTTGCTAAAAACCAATTAGAACTTATTAAATATTTAAAATCCATTAATTTGAAACCCCTGATCATCCCAGGCCAGCTTGCTGAAAGAGGAGGGTCTTCAGTTCCCAACGAAATGCTTTCCAATCAGGGAGCCTTCGCAGTGCTGGGGGCAGTGCATTCCAGAGGGCCGGTGCCCCCACAGAGAAGGCTCTTCTTCTTTGGGTCATCAGATGGCACATAGCGGCCATTGGGACCCTCAGAAGCCCCTCCCTGTGAGAACGCACCGGTCAGTGGGAGGCTATTGGAAGATACCCCTGATTTGAATCATGCTCCTAGTTTCTGCATCACTGAGCCACCATTGTATAAGCAGCAGCTGCTGCTGCTGTAAACAGCAGAAAAATACAGAAAAGGGAACAGGAAAAAAAGTTTTGAAATCTAGCATAAGAAACTTTTACTATCTTTCTATCCCTTCTCCATATCTTGTCCCAAATCTCATCCATTTTCTCAGGAGAATGGAAGGAGATGAATGCTGGAATAATCAGTGATACTATTAAGGTAAAATTTTGGAGAAGCCCAAACAATGTGTCTTATCATACTGAAGAAGAAAATTGAGTTACATTATCCTCTAAAAGGGAGAGAAGTGACATCAGTCCATTACACAAGTTACCACTTTGAGGAAGGCTGTATTAATGCTGTGGTATTGAAACAGCTGCCTTGAAAGGCTGTCTCAGAATTGCATGGCTGCAGCTTAACATGCCCAGATGGAGTTGGCCTACCAGTTCCTTTAAAAAAAAAGTTTCCTATAGAAAACTACTTTTCCTAGTTGCAATGTATGACTGTGAAAGTTGGACCATAAGAAAGGCTGAGCACCAAAGAATTGAGACCTTCGAACTATGGTGCTGGAGAAGACTCCTGCAAGTCCTTTGGACTGCAAGGCAATCCAACTGGTCAGTCCTAGAGGAGGTCAAGCCTGACTGCTCTTTGGAAGGCCAGATCCTGAAGATGAAACTCAAATACTTTGGCCACCTAATGAGATGGAAGGACTCCCTGGAGAAGAGTCTATGGGAAAGATTGAAGGCAAAAGAAGAAATGACAGAGAATGAGATGCTGGATGGAGTCACTGAAGCAGTAGGCATGAGCTTAAATGGACTACAGAGGATGGTAGAGGACAGGGTCAGACACAACTTTGCAACTAACAACAACAATAGAAAACTACTTGCAAAATAATTGCAACCTACCATGGCTTAAGTTTAATGCATCATTTATAGGCACTCATTTTTCATCTATGAAAAGAGCAACAGGGCAATGGCAATCTAAGACTAAATAGCAGAGAAGCGGGCACTTAAATCTAATAAATGCAGAGATTAGAGCCAGGTGTTAATTCCAGGAAGAGCCTTTACCAGAGGGTTTGCAGGTGGGAAAGACAATTCCTTCTGTTTTATGCCAAAAAGGTAGGAATTTAGCTATTCAAAAACTTTTAAAATATTTAACTGCCAATTAAAATGCTGATTTCAGCTTCTTACCAGAATAATAAAACTAATTAAATGGCTTAATAATTATCCCTCCACTGAGACCCATGAGCCATTTGGAAATATTTTTAAACAATGTTTTTTCTGCCAACTCTTATCTAAGTTCTATGGTTGCAAGGCCAACTGAGTTGAGTTGTGGGAGTGGGATGCAGCAAATGCAGTTAGGCCTGAAGGCCAGGACCTTGTGAAAATGTCCTTTTCTTGCCATTGCTGAGAACTTAATTGGATATTACCACCAATAGGATATTAATGGTAGAAATGCACCCAACTGTGGCAAGAAAGAAATAAACCAATTTTATTGCAACGGAGAAATTATCATTAAGTTACTTAGAAAATGAACCCCATTACTTTGTGCTTGCTAACAGCGAGCTAGTTCAAAACTTTTCCTACTCTTCTCAGCTCATCAGAGCAGTATGCATTGGACTGAATTCACAAAGCATTTGTTTCAAATGTTACCATCTCCTATTTCTACATTGTTTTGCAGCACTTCCATGTCTTGCTAGGCATAAATATCTTCATATTTAATAATGGGATTGCTTAACTTTCTCCATGGTTCCCCGTCACTTTTTTAAAGGGCATTTTGTAACATCTAAGCTTTTATCCTGTAGAAATCTTGCAGCAAAACAGATCTAATTTTGCTTCAGATCTAATCTGAATGTGTCTGGCAAGTTCCAATTTTTGTTGATCTATCCCCGTGTTGGAGAAACTATGGAACACATGGCAGAAGCAGCACACAGAACCATCCCATGTGAGAGGCACAGCCTCACTTTCCCATCTTCCTGTGCACACACATGTGCCGGTCAGCTGGCCTTTGTGTGCACTGAAGTGCCAAAACCCAAATGAGCAGCATTCTGTCATGCATTTGTGGGCCACCACCCAAACTTCCAGGTTTCTTCCTGCCAGCTGTTTGTTGGAGACACCTCATGCTGGAAACTAGAAGTTTGGGTGCCGGTACGTGCATGCTCGATGGAACGCTGCTCTTCCATGTTTCAGTGCCCCTGCTCACGTGAAAGCCAGTGAGGTTGCACAGTCCATGCAGATGCTTTTGCATGCCATTTCCAGCACGCAGGTCAGAACACGGTGATGTGAAAAGTTAGCCATCACTTATCTATCCCCTCAGCTAGAGGAGCCCTTCATTTCCCCCACCCACCCACCTTTCTGGGGCACTTATATAGGAAGGCAGAATTTAAGACACATGCCCATTTTGGAGGGGGAAAAACCCCAAAGTGGAATAAAACAAGGGCTGCACCACTGGTTTTGGCTTAAGCACCACAGCTGGATTTCCGAGATAGCAACCTTAACCCCAAGTGAACAATATAGCCATATTTTATGAGACCCGTGGTCTAATTTGCAAACAAACCATTCAAATTGCTACCAAGAATGAAGTACCCCTTCCCCAGTGGCCCTATGTATGGTAGGGGGAAGTGTTTTAAAAAGAAAGGGGAAGAAAGAGAACGAATAACGCTGTGGATTTTGGTTGCCTCTATCTGATCTTGCCTCTAGCTCATCAATCAATTTGGGGACCCCAGGGGTGAAATGCTCCTGGTTCAGCCCGGTTCGGCCGATCCAGTAGCGATGGTGGCAGGTGGTTCAGAGAACTGGTATCAAAAATCCCTGGACCTACTCCCTCTGCGCAATCGCCAGAGGCTTTTACATTTGAAAGGCATATTTTTCCAAGTAGGTATTCACTGGATTAGCTAGAAAAAAATCCTTTAAAATGTAAAAAAAAAAGCCTCCCATGATCGCGCAGTTCTACTGTGACCCTCAGAGATTTTCTTTACATTTTAAAGGATTTTTTTTCTACTTAATCCAGCAAATACTTGGGTAGAAAAAAATGCCTTAAAATGTACGGAAAAAAAAGCTTCCCATGATTGTGTGGCTCTACTGTGATCTTCTGAGGTTTTCTTTACATTTTAAAATCATTTTTTTACTACCTATTCCCCGGAACTAGTAGTAAGAATGCTTCAAAAAAGTAAAAAAAGAAATAAAAAATTGGTCATGCCGACCCAGTCACACGACCCAACCACCACCAAGCCACGCCCACAGAACTGGTAGCAACAAATTTCACCCCTGGGGCCACCTATCACATCAGATAAAACTGTAGGACCTGAATACTAGTCTCCTTGGGACCACAAAAGAACACAGAACTGCACTGTTTTGCTTAGAGGGCAGGTCTCTCTTTGAAGGATTCAAGCCAGATTTAAAGAAAATATGGGAAACGGAAAAGAATAGTTGCAGTTCAGGGCTGAACAATTCAGTCCTTAGCAATTTCTGAACTTGGATGTTTGCTTGCAGAAGTTTTATTACTCAACTAGGTAACATCATCAGTGCAAGGCAATCAACAATCATCTGCAGGCAAACAACCAAGTTCAGAGATCAGCAAGACTCCACAAGTATAAGAAAGTCTCAAAGTTTTTTGCCATGGCCAATCAACCATTAGGATGCTTAAAGCATTAGGAAAGGACACCAACATCTCTTGGCCTCAGTTCTCACAATGACAAATGTTAGCCAGTTTGGTCTAAAGTTAAGATACCAGTCTAGAAATCAGGAGACTGTGAGTTCTAGTCCTACCTTGGACATGAAAACCTGCTGGGTGGTTTTGGGCCAGTCGCTCTCACTCACCCCAACTTTCTCTTACAGAGATGTTGTTGTAGGGGAAAATAGCAGGATAAAGGAGGAGGAGATCTGTTGTATTTATTGGTTGTGAGATTCAGGCGGGAGAATAGCTCGACGCCGATTGGTTGCTGTCTATCAGACAGCTCGGTATTTAAGCCAAGCTGCAAGAGTGTGCGGGCAATCATCGGTCGGCGTTTGTTGTTATATACTGTGCTGTTAATAATAAAGTCATTGAATTATCATGCTGTCTTCACTCCTGTGTCGAACACAACAAGATCTGTTTGCCACCTTGAGTTATTTATATAAATAATAAAGTCATAATAAAATATTTTTTTAAAAAAAACCAGTAATTTTAATTTTATACATTATTCCTTTATTTCCCTTTATACACTGATTTCTATGTGCCATACTCCATAGACTGAATAAATCTTATTCTACATTGTTTAAAAGTGACATACAAAATAATGCAAATTACTTCTCTCTTTTTTCTTCTTTTTTGTGATGTGTTTCTTAACGCGACACACATATAATGCCATTTTCTCCCCAGCCACATTGGTTTGGCAAATCTAAACAGTGCAAAGGAAATTTTGGCATCACATTAAGTATCTTTTAGTAATGGGCTGATATTATTTTATTCTATAATCCTAAAGAAATCTCTTGAGTAGCTTTCCTACTGAATCCAAGCCTGAATACACAGTGCTCAGAAGGCATTCATCATCCTAATTATCAATATTAATGTTTTTTTCAATATTTTCCTAACTTTAGAGAAGGAAAGTAGAAAAAAGGAACTTGTTATCATTTCTTCATATAAACCTATCATGGCCAAAAATTACAACTTTTTGAATTTGGGGTCAAAACAGTGGTGAAATTCAAAAATTTTAACTATCAATTCTGTGGGTGTGGCTCGGTAGGCGTGGCAGGGTAAGAATACTACAGAATCTCCATCCCCACCCCACTCTGTGTCATTTGCCAGTTCTCCGAACTACTCAAATGTAGTAGTAGTTAAACGTGGGAAACCAAATTCACAATTATTCAATAATACTAATAGGACACTATGTTTCAAAAAGCAAGAAGAGGTGAGAACAAGATTTTCTGAGGTTTGGAACATAAAATATATTAACTGTGTGCCTAATATGCTCAGAATGCATTTATATTCCATCCTACCTGGAAAAAGAAATTATGAATAGGAGAAAATGAAATTATTTATTTCATGTGCTCCTCTAGTGGCTCTCCAGAAATAGTCAGTGATATTTATTTTCTAAAGTGCTTAAGAACATGTCACAGAATTGTTTATAATGATAAATCTGTAAGAATAATAATATGTTTTCCAATCTTCCCAACTCCACATTATTAACTGTGGATAATATTAACAATGCATCTATTTTTCACAGAATAGCTATGGTGAAAACTCCAGCAAACATTACATGCTCTGCCTTGCTATCACAATTTGTGAAATGCTGAAATGATCCATATTTGTCAAAAACATCACAAGCGTAATAATAGTTACAGTGATATATTTTATAGGATCGTTATCTGGTGGAGTGACTGCATATTCACTGTGCAAAAGAAGAAGAGAGAAAAAAGAATTTTACTTTATTCTTGATAGTTTTCATGTGATTGAGTTAATCGTTAGTGCTTTTTATCAGCCTTAAGCAATATTAAAATATAGCAGAAAAATATTGGGTGGTTGTAGCAAGGGGACATTAAGGAAAACACAATGATAAAAGGGGGGTCAATGTCACTTTTTTAATGTGGAAATAAAATCAATGTTATTTCCAGTATTGCACTCCACTAAGAAATAGGAAGAGAAGGAAACAGTCCAATTTACAGCAAAATGAAAATGATAGGTAATTTTACACAGACTTTCCCCCATTGGACTCAAGTACGAAGCTTGGATTTTAAAAAATCTGAAGAAAGTCAAAAGATGAAAAGGTCATTCTGATTGAACAAAGAGATATGCTTTATTAAACTTTTTTTAAAACAATATTTCAGGAAAAGTAAAGAAGAAACCTGAACATTAATTGAATCTATAAAATTACTGGGTATTTGGAGTTGATAAGTAGACTTCCAGAGAAAACTTTGGCCAATCAGCTTTATTATTACTTGGTCATATTCTAATTCAATCAAAATTGTATTTTTCCAGCTAATGGGCCAAACAAGATTAAGTCAAAAATTTATTTATTTTTTGCTTCTTCCATAGTGACATCATTCTTTCAGGATATCCTTTTTTGCTTTCTTTTTTTTAATGATTTTTATTGAATAACAATTAAAAACAGATGATTAAGTACAATGTATAATACATTATAATAAGATTTACATATAATATAATATATATATTCAATAATATACATATACATATAAGTTATTAACCTCAAAGGTAAAAAGTAAAAACAAAGTGTTAAAGAAAAAAGAAAGAATATAATACTAGTAATAATAATGATTATGATGAAAATGATAATAGTAACAGTAATATTAATAATAGTGATATTAATAATAGTGATAAAAAGAAAATAATAAACATATAATATGTAACACAAATTTATAAGTATGACTATAAGGTTCTCTCTATTTTATCTACCATATTATTATCAGTGTCAATTATTTTGGTCATATAGTTTTCACCTTTTCTCTAGTTTTTACACTAATTGATATTATATTTAGATTTTATCCATTCATACCGTTTATTCCAAACTTTTTTTCAAGGTTGTGCTATGTTGTTGTTTTTAGTTGTGAAGTTGTGTCCGACCCATCATGACTGCATCGACAATGTTCCTCCAGGCCCTCCTGTCCTTCACCATCCTCTGGAGTCCACCCAAGCTCACCCCCACTGCTTCAGTGACTCCATCCAGCCACCTCATTCTCTGTTGTCCTCTTCTTCTTTGGCCCTCAATCTTTCTCAGCATTATGTTCTTCTCCAGTGAGTCCTTCCTTCTCATTAGATGGTCAAAGTATTTGAGTTTCATGATTGACTTAGAATCATTGACTTAGAAGGTCACAGAAGGTGATCACATGATCCTGGGACACTTCAACTGTCATAAATATGAACCAGTTGTCCAACATCTGAATGTAAATCACGTGATCATAGGATGCTGCAATGGTCAGAAGTGTGAAAATGGTCAGAAGTCATTTTTACAATACCATTGTAACTTTGAATGGTCACTAAAAGAACTGTTGTAAGTTGAGGACCACCTGTATTAATTGAAATGTCTGTTGCAAATGAAACACACAAAAAATCCAACATAAAATGAAAACAAAAAAATGTCAACAACCAGTCACGCAAAAATATCCCATTAATGCTGAAATATGCTCCTTCTGTTTTGAATAGTCACCACGCAGAGGACTAAAAGAACAAACACAGATTTTGCTAGCTGTTTATGTCGTGAACAGTTATGGGAAGGAAGGGACTTTCTGTGAAAGCATAATAATACATAAAAACCTGTGAAACTTCAGACTTCAGCCAAAACTTTTTTCTTACTACTTCTATGTACAGGATGCATCAAAGCAATCTTGGTAGACAGCTTTGCATTCACTGTTGCAACCTTCCTCCTTTCCAACCCTGTTGTTTAAAAGTTTACATTCAAGTGTGTCCAATATCTCCCCCAGGAGGGGAGAATCCATCAGGTTCTGACAGGTTCTGGAAAACTGGTAGCGGAAATTTTGAGTAATTCAGAGAACCAGCAAATACCACCTCTGGCTGGCCCCAGAGTGGGGAAGAAATGGGGATTTTGCAGCATTCTTCCCCTGGAGTAGAGTGGGAATGTAGATTTTGCAATATCCTTCCCCTGCCATGCCCACCAAGCCAAATCCACCAAGCCACATCCACAGAACCAGTACTAAAAACATTTGGATTTCCTCCCTATTTTTCCATGCCCTATCAAAGACACCTTGATTGACTGATGATATGTCATCATTAGTGTTGATAGCAGAAACGCTGCACTCCTCCCATGAAAAGTTCATTACAATTATTTTCTCCTTTGAAAGAAATTACAGAAACAAATTCTCTTTCAGGTTGAAGAAAAACAATGAAGGGGGATCGGTTTTGTTTTTGGGTTTATTTGTTTGTTTGTTTTTGGTTTAGTTTTTTTGCAAGACATTAATATCAATATGATGCAGAAGAATTGGAATAGTTTTTCTTCAGTTCTTTGGTCTCTGCTCATTCCTGTTGTTTTTATTTATTACAATACTAGATTCCATTCTTCCCTCTGTTCACACAGAAACATCTCACAAAGGTTAAAATGCATTAGAAGCATTGTAACAAGCAATCCCAAAATGACTGCTCTTGAAAAATAGGATTTGTTCTCTCACCTGAAAGTTTCTCATGCTTTTGGGCCAAGAGGGCAACAGCAATTGGATCTTTGGATTATTCACATCGTTTATGGTACTTTGCTATTTCCATGGATGAAGGTGAGAGTAAAGGTGGAGGAAAAAGGATTTTTCTCCTCTTTTCAAAAGCCATTCTGGAGATTCTTGTCTGTTTTCATCTTGAGTAAGGTAAAAGAGAATTAAAATGTCTGGAATTTCTGTGTCAGATTTTCAAGTAAATAGAAAAGAGAATTTGGAAACTGAGCTATAGTGCCATTCTATTATCCCTATAATAAGAAAGGCTGTGCACCAAAGAATTGAGACCTTTGAACTTTGGTGCTGGAAAAGACTCCTGAGAGTCCCTTGGACTGCAAGGTGATCCAACCGGCCAGTCCTAGAGGAGATAAACCCTGACTGTTCTTTAGAAGGCCAGATCCTAAAGATGAAACTCAAATACTTTGCCACCTAATAAGAAGGAAGAACTCACTGGAGAAGAGCTTGATGCTGGGAAAGATTGAGGGCCAAAGAAGAAGGGGACGATAGAGAATGAAGTGGCTGGATGGAGTCACTGAAGCAGTAGGCATGAGCTTGAGTGGACTCCAGAGGATGGTGGAGGACAGGAAGGCCTGGAGGAACTTTATCCATGGGGTCGGGATGGGTCGGACACAACTTCTCAACTAACAACAACATTTTGTTACCCCAGCTTGTAGATCAGATTTACTCTCCTTATCTCTTGTCTTTTGTTATTTATTTTTCTTTAATCTATTTCCTATCCATTCGTACCACCTTTCCCATAGTAAATAAAATTCGGTCTCTCCTTTGTCTTTTAATTCTAGTATTAATTTGTCCATTTCTACATAATCGTAATTTTTTTTGGATCATCATGGTATTGGTTGGTATTTCCAGATTTTTCCCTATTTGAGCTACTGTATGTCTAACTGCAGTGAGAATATGTAGAATTAAATATTGATTTTTTTTCTGATATCAGTACAAGTTACTGGAGAGCAACGGAGAAAGGAAGAGGATTATATCTTGCTTGCAGGTTGACCACAATGAGCTTGTCATAATACAAGATATTGGTATGATCCACTGAAGGTTTATTTACCATATGTTTTTGTAAAATACCTGATTCAGCAGACGGAGCCTGCTGCCATAACTGTAGTGTTTTACTCAGAAAGGTAAAGATTAATATACAACATTAATCTTTTTGCATAGAGTGACAATCGTAGGTGTAACGTAAAAGTATAAATATATATATACATTGACAAACATTCTAAATAAAAATTTCATATTAATCTATACAAAATTGGCTTAATTGACTTAATTTGATATTTTACGGTTCACAAATTAGACTTAGACACAGTCTTCCTGGGCTAAAAAGAATCCACATATTCATGTGAATATATTCTTTATATAGGATTGGCCTCTAGGAATCAGATAGGATGTGTGTTATATTTGCAAAGTTGCAAGCTTGTTGCTAAAATAGAGAGAACGGGTGCAGGGTTGTTGCAAAAGCAGGGAAACAATTGTAGCAAAAGG
>JANHFP010004930.1:201283-212395 GCA_032468135.1 Calamaria suluensis
AACCGCCCCGAGTCCTAGGAGATGGGGCAGTATATAAGTCGAAAAAATAAAATAAAATAAAATAAATAAATAAATACTGGGTGTGCTTAAGGGACTGAGAGAAGAATCTGCCTCAACTCCGTTTGTATCTTATTTCCTTCCTTTGGCCACTTTTTAAATTTTAAATGTTAACATTTGTTATAATATTTTAACAATACAAAACATACCATTGCTTTTACTTTATTTTAAGCGGCTGCTAGATGAGGTGGGTGTCATATCAATTTAGCAAATAAATAAATTAATTCATGCAGCATATGAATTGTGGAAACCTGGGTGCTCTCTGAGCTGGTTGCTTGCTTGTAGATATTTCATTACCCAACCAGGGAACATCATTTGAAGTGCTCATGTGTATCATAAACTGGCCAGCCACATTTTAGAGTAGCACCTTGTGCAAACTTAACTTGTGACATTAATGTGTTGTGTGAAGTTATAAAAATTGTTAATTCCATGAAACATGGTTAGGATAGTCATGCCTAAGTGTGTTGTACAAATAAACCTAAATATCCCAAAGGGAAATGAGGGGGCAGATAACCTGCTGCTTAATCATGCTGGCTTTAATCAGAGGCGGGAAAGGCACCCTTGCTAGGTTTTAAGCCCACCTGGTGTTTATGATTTGAAATTTATTTCCTTTAAAATCAGTGCAAGAATTAGTTACATCAGTTGCACGCTGCTGGGGCTAAAATATCTGGCCCTGGAACTTCTTGGTGGAATAAAGAAGCTTTCCTCATGAAGAGTAGCGGGCTTTAAGACTAGATGCACACCAAGAATGGTACAAGAATACTTTATTAAATAAAGAACAAGAAGAGGCCACTTGGCTGCAGCCACTTTATATAGAGGAGCTGTCCTCAGCCTCAGCCACTAGGAATGGTTTAAATCTCCAGCGTGTGAAACGCTGTTCCCATTGGTCCATTCTATGTTGATTCGGATTGGTCCAGGGGCCTGTTACTCAATATCTAACACCTTATTCAACCTAAAAATGAGGAGAATTTTTTTGACAGTGAGAACAATCAACCAATGGAACAGCTTGCCTTCGGAAGTTGTGGGAGCTTCATCACTGGAAGCTTTCAAGAAGGGACTAGACTGCCATCTGTCAGAAATGGTGCAGGGTCTCCTGTTTGAATTGGGGGTTGGACTAGATGACCTACAAGGTCCCTTTCAACTTTGTTATTCTATTCTATTCTATTCTATTCTACATTTTGTTGAAATGTAAATCTACATTTATGCCTTTTTGTGTATGCAACTTCCAGGACACGCCACTTCTGTGCTAACTTGCTCTGGTTATGAAAGAATAGCTTTACCTGATCTTTACCTCTTTTAGCTAGCAGGTTTTAAAGTTAAGGTGTTAGATGTGATTGCATTCAGGAGAACTTATAAAAATAGGGATTTTTTTTTAAAATAGCCTAAACTGAAAATCATGGCATATATGGGAATATGCAGTATAAAGGTCTAAACTGTTAAGTTCATTTTCGGGTTTATGCCTCATTTTTATGTATTTATGTATTTCGTTTACTTAGGATGTTTAGAGCACATTGCAAAAAAATAAAAACTATGTCAGAATTGGGATTTGCATGTAGAAGTTCATTGATTGGATTAAACCTTCAAAAAGCTAAATAAAAATTAGTGTTCATCAGACAAAAATGCTTTTTCGTATCTGATTTTCATCACGTAATTCAGTAATGCAAATAATCAAAGAGCCCAAGGTTAAATGAAGGAACCTTCCCATGTTTTGCTTTGTTTTGACTTCATGCTTCAATATGCTTTACAAAAGTCAACCAACATTTTAACCTGTTTTGGGAAATTGCCAATATTTTAAAGATGTCATCTTACAAGCTGACACCTGACAGATTTGTCTCTTAACAGAACAATTGACCAGAGAGAGTCAATTAAACGTATAATGCTTTAAAAGGCCTTTGGAAAATCTCTGGTCCTTTAGAAGTGGTAGCAGTTATCCATACTGAAAGCAGCCATTAAAAAGTGTTAACTTTAAGACTGGTAGCCACATATTTTACAGAGCATTCCTTTGATATCAATGATCCAATTATCTTTGTTCAGCAGAGCAGATCCTACTACACTTACCAGTTGTTCACCCAATTAGAACAGGCTGTTATAGACATAACACTCTGCTTCCTTTCACATGACACACTGATCCATCAATGAGCAAAACCACACTTTTGCCTAGCATGCTGTACGAACCCCGATTTAGGTAATTAGTTTATGGTTCAGCATCTCAAGAGGTACTAGAATGTTGGGTTAAGTGAGTAAATGGTGACTTTGTTAAGCAGGAAGAAGTTTGTCTGGTGAACCCAACCAATAAAACCATTCTTCTTTTGATTAAGGAATTATTTCCAGGCCCTTTTCCTCTAATGTTGACTAGCTCAGTCCTCTGAACTCAGCATAGCTACTAGATGGCACCTTGGCACATCCCTTTCGATCTTCAATCATTACGTTTGTGAAAATATGGTTAATTTTTCCTTGAGAGATTCACTGGCAGCATAGCTATCAGTGCACAGAAGCAAGACAAGTTCATTGCAAGATGATGATGTATAGTTTAAGGTGCATTCCAGGGTAGGTGACACAATTTTCCCCTCATTCATTCCAGTAGTTTTCTGTGTGGAAGGTAAAAATTAAACTTGGTTTGTGTGTCTTTTAGTTCTGAAACTTGGAATCCATACAGCAAATTTTGTAATCGACTGAAATCCTTTTTAAAAAATTAAATTTTGATCCTTTCTCCTCCCTTTCATGTAAAGCAGTTTGAGGGCATGCTAAAACAACGAGAGAGCAATAATTTAAATAAATCATACATTTACATTTCCTGTATTGCTATTACTGGCAAAATAATTGCCTTTGCCATCAGCTTTAAGAGAAGATTTCCTAATTTTAAAAAACTTATTTAATGATTTGAAAAGTATGCTATTTATACGTGGTTAGTTTTAAGAGATTTTGTTTTTAAAGGAAACTAGCATTCAGTACATAATGTCAATTGCTGTACTCTTAACAGTTTTAAAACCTGAATAATGAAAACAAGAGTTGATGGCGCTGATTACTATAACTGTTTCCAGACTTTTTTAAAGGAGCAAGGTTAATATGTTTCAATCAATAATAAGTACATAGATATAGCTACCTGATTCATGATGCATGGAGAGAGTGGCATTCGAAGATCAGATTTGGGTTTTAAAAGTGTCCGGCACAGGAAATCAGGAGTCCAGGCAATTTAAATAAATATATGTATATTGTATGCTAATGTTCTCTACAAGAAACTGAACTAATGGTCAAAGCAAATTGGTAATAGATAAGAGAAGAATTCAAGATAGGCTGGCTTAGATCTGTTGCGAGCATGAAGGGATTCAAGACCGAAGACACATTTCACCTTCCGACTCACCCTGGTCATCTCCTACAAAAAAAGTTCATGCAGCTTTTGAAAAGGAATGGTGTGAATACAATGAAGGAATACAATACAATTAAGGAGGAGGAAATTCAATGTGCACCTGATCATATTCAATTGTCTTATAGGGCCCAATAGTTAAAATGATGAAACTCATATTTTAAGTTTCTGATTCAAAAACTATGTTTAGGGTAGAGACATACATACACACATACACACACATGCATACATACATACATACACACATACACACACCCCTACATATATACAATCATACAAGCACACATATATACATGGAGATTTAAACTTTCCTCACATCACTGAATCCAGATTTCTCTTGCTGAAGTCCTGAGAGAGGCTATATATATACATGTATACATACATACATACATACATACATACATACATACATACATACATACATACATACATACATAAAGAGCAAACCTAAGCATGTTTTTTAAATAATTTGCTTAATACAAAAGTCCAAATAACCTTGACAGATATTCTTTTCTGAAAAAGAGAGAAAATAGATCTGGATGGGAGGGAAAAGGAATGTTCTGGCAGACACATGCTTGAACATCTTGTGTGTTACATAATCTGTAAATGTTGTAAATGGCATTTTGTTTCTGGCAGGGAAAAGGAGGGAACTTGCCGGAAGCAGATTTTATTGCATTTAAACTAGAGTTCATGATCCTGATTAGCTTTTGCTTAAAAGATTTTAAGCTTCAGGGGTGGGGAATTCATTTCCCAAAGGTGGTGGTGAGGTGCCTGATAGGATGCATGAACCTAGAACATGCGTGTGTAATCTTTTGGCTTGTCTGGGCTGCATTGAGTAATGAGGAATTGTCTTGGGCCACATATAAATATAATATAGTATTAATCACATATAAATATAAATATATGTATATAAATCACATAATGTCAATAAAATGCAATCTTGTGGAGGCGTATTACTAGCTGTCTAGGTCCATATGTGGCCTGCAGGCCATGGGTTGGACATGCCAGGCCTAGAATTCCTCTTTTAATCCTCTTTTGGTGAAGAAAGTAGCAGGTGTGAGCTCCCTTGTTAATGCTGACCAGCTACATTGGGCCACAATAGCTGGAATTTCCTGCTAGTGAGTCATTCAGGGCATTGTGGTCCAACATTGGTTAATTATACAGCAGATGTTTTCAAGTGAGGCAAGAGAGTGTTGAGTCCCCTATTGAAGTGTCACTGACTTTAAGGAGGGATCCTCCCTAGTTTTTGAGAGCATAAAAGGAAAGAAGGGGATAATTATTTTTAGTCTTGTAAAATCCTATTAATATACCTACACATTAAGTTAGGAACATGTGGCTCAGCTGGTAAGGCATCTGAGTTTGTCGATCGGAAGGTCGGTAGTTCAGCGGTTTGAATCCCTAGTGCCATGTAATGGGGTGAGCTCCTGTTACTTGTCCCAGATTCTGCCAAACTAGCAGTTTCGAAAGCACGTAAAAATGCAAGTAGAAAAATTAGGGACCACCTTTGGTGGGAAGGTAACAGCATTCCATGCTTTATTCATGCTGGCCACATGACCATGGAGACGTCTTCGGACAGTGCTGGCTCTTCAGCTTTGAAACAAAAATGAGCATTGGCTCCTAGAGTCAGAAACGACTACCACATATATGCAAGGGAAACCTTTACCTTTTACATTAAGTTAATACTCATAGTTGTGCTTGTTGTCCTGGGTACCTCAAAAGGCTAGTGCAGAGGTGTCAAAATCATGACCTGTGGCCTACATTCATCATGTACTGGCCACGCCCACACCCAGTTTAATGAAGGTGAAAAAGTTATGATATGTCATGTTACGCGGCCGTGGGCTAGTGGATTATGAGTTTGGAAAATTCTTTAAAACAGAGCTAATTGCTAAATGAGAGCCAGTTTGGTACATAGGTCAAAGACAAAATCCTAGAAACCACAATGAGTTCTAGTCTTGTCTTAGGCACACACACATTACTAAATATGATTACTCACCTAAATCAGTCTTTATAATCCACTGGAAAATTAAAGATGTATTGATACCAATGGATATTTTCAAGTCAAAATAATTTGCCAATAATTTGTGCTAAAGCATTTGTTATCTGGTATTCCTATCTATCACTGAGAATGAGGAAATGAATGAAAAGGGAACTACATTGTCTAGTCAACTTGTGGGGCACTTCATATTCAGTGTTTGTGCCAATTATTGGAAGAAATATTCAACTGGTTCAGTTCCAAGTGGCGAGAAAGACACTGGAAACATGGAGGCTGATTGGAAAGATGGTTTAATGGAGCAGAAGCACCAAGCATATGTGATTCTGGGTAGCTGACCACATGGAGTGATTGAGGGTTATTTATAACCTCTCTAGGGCCTTGCCCTTCAGCTACCTGTTCCTGTAGGAAGAGCATGCATACTATTGGCTGTAGTCAGACTCCCATGGGGCCACATGGAGTCATGTTTGCCTGAATCAGGTTTGAACTTGATTGAACCTTGGACTGATGCAATGCCCCTCAGGTGATTTTATAACATAATGAGTCCTGCTGCTAGATAATCCTATTATGTCCTAGAGGGTCATGGCTTAATCCCATCACACTGGATCTGAAGGTCTTTTGTATTGTAGATAGGCTGGCCCAGTCCTTCTCAATGGGCATCAAATATTTTCTGGGGGCAGGGAGATGAGGCTCTGAGTTTCTGTCTCCTTTAAGATTTCTATTTCTCTTATAAGGGAAATATAATATTCTGCCTTTTTAATATTTCCTAAAATATTTCATTCTTCTAGGAGAAGGCTGGGTGCTAACTTTCTACACTGTGAATGAGGAAATTCATTTACCACTGAAATATGTACACACACACACCACATATTTTTGAGAATCAATGTCATCTGATGATAAAAAAGCAGGAAGACCCAGGTTCTAGTCTCCCTTAAGCCTGGAAGCCAATTAGAGACCTTGGACCAGTCCTTCTCTCTGTCTAATCCACTTCCGATTCTATAGCCAGCTGTCTGAAAAACAAAATCCTTCATCAGCTCATGCACAGAGAGAGATGCTGTAAGAAATAGTGAGCACAATTCGAACAGAAGCAGATTCTGCAATCACACAGGACAAAAGCTAAGAAATACTACAACTGATCCTCATACTTCTGAAACCAGAATAATTCCAAGAAGATCAGGACAAAGTTGGTTGCTCCCCAAGATGAATGTTCCCACAGATACTCTTCTTTTTGTTTTCATCCCCTTAATTCCAAATCATTGTCCTACTCAAAACAACACCTGTTCGGCAACTATTCAGAAAACTCAAATCTGTCCCGCCTGGATTCCAGCTTTCTTAGCTGGCTAATCTGAGTGCAAAACGATTAATCACTGGTGCTTTTTGAAAAAAAAACCAAAAAAACCCCCACACTTCACTGGAAAGCCAAAGAAAACATCACTTAGTTAAATAATATTTTAAAGAGGAAGTAAATCGTTTTGTTAATAGAGTCATTTCCAAGCCTTAGTTAAAATAAGTAGATAGCCTACTGGAGATAAATAACAGGCATTTATTTGCACATAATTAGTATACAAGCAGAGTACTTGCACTTAGTTGTGTACTGCAAACAAAGCCATAAAATAGGGGGACTTTCCTTGGCACAAACCAGAAACAATCTTCTTCCTTGTCGCCTCCTGACAGGGGCAAGGGGAAAGAGATTCTTTACCGCTTTCATGCAGTTTTCCATTCAGTATATGGGAAAATGCAGTTTCTAATTATATTCTGAAGGGAGAAAAATTAAGTGCTGACGTTGTACGAAGCTTCTGCTTCTCCCTTCTTTCCCTCTGCGCATCTTGTAGTCCCTCGGTGTAATCACCGAAGTGTTGTGATCGCAATGAAATAGATAGAATGCCTGTCTCTTATTGCTCTGGGGTTCATTCTCACTGAAAGATTTCATCTCATTTTGCCCTCCTTGTGTCTCCAAAGGCATAGTAGCTCTTTATGAATCCATTTTTTCCCCTAAAGAAGAAAATTGCAGTCCTTTGTAAAGGTGACCCTCATTATCTTCCCAACCTCTTGCACGTCATCTAGCATGGAATGTTTGCCTGTGGCAACAAAAAATAGTGACAATATTTGCAAGCACAATGCAAAAGACATCCATACAGCATCTCTTGCTGCATAAGATATGTCTTTGCTCTAGTCAAATGAATATTTATTGCATACTAGATGCCTCATCCAATTGCAAAGGACTATTTATTTTCCTCTTAGGCTGACAAAGTAGTTGACTTCTGCTGAAGGCTCGCTATATTTACCTATTCCCGCCAAATGGAATGGGGGTGTTTATATATTTTATTATCTATAAACTTCCATTTTATACCACTGTCTGTCTCAGTTTGAAAGCTTAGCAGATGTTTGGAAGGCCTAACAATCCGGGATCTCCTCTGCCAGAGCTATCTCATATCCAACTGGTTGGGCCTTAGGATTTTTCCTCAGAATCCCAGTGAATGTGAACGATTAAGTGCAAATAAGAGAGAGAGAGAGAGAGAGTAGGAGAGACTGACACTGATTGTCTACTTTCTTGGACCAGGCAACTATACATCTTTCTTTCTCCCTTTTGCTAGTCTTCTGGTGGAAATAGAAAATGTTTCCATAAAGAGCTTTAGTTTTGTTGCTGTTTTTCATAACTAGTGTGCTTCCACCTGTAGTTCTGTTTTTATGTATAAAGCATAGGGGTTTTTTCCCCAGGTGCTGCAAAGGTGCTTACTGATCAGAAAAGCAAGGTATGGATATTACGTGGTAATCTTATTAAAGTATGCTGTACATGGAGTGGTAAGGAAGCTTATAGGACAGAAACTAAAGCTTTCCTGGTACTATATCCCATTGCAACAACTACACTTAATGTAGGATGAAGCATAAGGATCACTGCTAAGGTTGGGTTTGGAAAATTTGAGTCATCGCGGCCCAGTTCATGATACCTTCAATTTCAAAGTATAGTGTATCCATGAGGTGCTAAGCAAATCTATCCTGGTTCATTTCAAATATTTTCTTAGTTCTACATTTATTTTATTATCTGTATTGTTTGAATATATCACTGCTTTCAGTTGCTTCAGGCTACCTATTTGTCCTGCTTCCCTGCTTGTTTTTCTTTAATTCCTGTGTGCGTAGGGATAGAACCCTGTACAATTGTGATATAATTGCACCAAAGGATTGTATCAAGATTTTTCTTTCTATGGAGTATGTTTTAAATGAGGAATGCATAGATATTGAAAATTCAGAATACTTAGATGTAGTAAATGCATTTGAATGCATTTCATTTATTTAAGCAATCTTAAATTGCTCAAGATGATGCAAAACTGAAATTTTACAATGCAAAATGAACAGAACAGAACAAACAACAGCCCTTCTGAATTCAGTTCAGTGGCCCAGCTATAGCACTCCTTATCAGAAACCTGACACACAAGGCCAGGAAGCTCTGATGCAAGGCCTTCTTCTTATGATCCCTAGCAGTCTGTTGGCTGTAATTCAGGAGGCAGCAGATTACTAGCAATTTATAGCTTAGTTCTACATGAATGTATTTGTCTCCTTTTAAAACCATCTAAATAGATGGTTACACAACTTGATTCTGCAATACATAAAGAAGAATTTGTGTGTCGTGGCCAACTTGGACTTAGAGGAGTATGATGGGGAACCTGGGAGAACCAGCCGGACCTCATCTTGAAAAAGCAACAAGCATTCAAATATCTGAGGATAGTTCACCTGGAACAACTGTGTCCTCTCTATAAAAATGAGGAACCAGAGCTGGAAAGAACCCTGATACATGCCATGGAAAGCAGAGTCATGAAATTTGGCATGTCTTCCTCATTGGTGTGAACCTAGTCAATCAGGGAATTCTGAGTGGCAAGTCTAGAAGAGCATTTTCTGCCATGGCTCTGGTCTTTTGAAACAGCTTATCCTCTGAGGTGAGATGGCTTCCCACCCTCCTGACCTTCCACAAGAGCCTGAAGACCTGGCTCTGCCTGTTGGCCTGGAGTCCCAATGGTGGAGTATCACACTGGAGGAGGTTGATGGACCAATAGAAGATCTCCCCTCCCCTGTGCATTATTTATTGATTTCAATGTTGTAAGCTGCTCAAAGTCACCTTGCAGTGAGATGCATGGCAAACAAATTTAATAAATAATAATAGTTGGATTCATTGACATGGGCTCTATTTAAGAACCACTATTAGTCCAATTCCCTTATTGGGAACAATTGATCAGAACTCTATTTTTCCTACTGAATCTGTTGCCTGTGGAAGCTCTGTTTCTTTGAATGTGAACCAGCTGACAACTGACCTGCATACTGGTTCTGAAGAAGGATAACTCAAGGACTGTTAATTTGTGCCTCAAGTAGGAATCTGCATTGATTTGTTCAATGATCCATTTATTTGTTTTCTTGGCTGTCCATGGTATTTTCAGGAGTCTTTCCCCAACAGCAATGGTCAAAATAATAAACAGCCTCCCTACCCTGTTTCTTCAATGTTGAAAGTTAATTGATATAGAGCGTCACAATGGCTTGCACAGCTCTCATCTTTCTGGAGAAACCACAGCATCTGTATATCTTTTTCAAAGCTTTTATGGCTGCGCTACCACATGCTAAACTGTGGTATATTCCTTCACTGTTTCACCCTTTACTGTTGAAGGTTAATTTAAAAGGAAAATGCTTCAATATATTCATTGTAAATGCTGGCTGGTTTTACCTATTGTTGTTAGTTTGGTCTTCGTTATATATACTTTTAGTTCATTTCAGTGTCTGAAAGCTGTGTGGGTCTGAATAAGATAGAAAAGACCCAGATTGAATTTGAACAGGATAATGTTGTAATTGGTAGAGAAGCCTTCAGCACTTAGAAATCAGGAAGGTATTTTCTTGCAGAAAATTGACACCATCCTTTACAGGTTTATTTTATTTATTTATTTCACTTGTGTCCATTTTGTTTAAAAGTGATTTTCAGTCTCTCCTACTCTTTCTGTTGCTTATATTCCATTGAAGAAATACTGGTTTTCTTCTGCTAAATCATTTCTGTAAATGTTTTTCCCCTCAAATATTTATTGAATAGCACTGCTCCAAAACATTCAGAGCCCAACATAATTATTTATTGTGTTTAAGAAAATAAATATGTAAAATTAGTTTTTGGGAAATGTCTATTTTGAAACCCATTTGCTATTGTTTTTAAGACAACTGACCCCATAGATTCTAGTTCTTATCCTAATTATGGTGGGAAGAATGTGTGAAGAGGAGTTGATTGTTTTCCCAATAGATTTTTAATTTTAGAATGGCACCCAGAATCACTGTTGTGAAATGGGCAACCATATAAATCATTTAAATAACTCAAATAAACAGATAAAATAAATAAAGTCACATCATTGGAAACGTTTTTAATGAGGCTACCAATAACACACCTAGGATTTAGTCTGAGATTCAGGACTGTGGTCAGAACTTGTCTACTGATCAGCGGTCAACATTTTTTAGATATTTGACTCTGGGAATTAATATGTGATGGAGGCATAGATAGGCATGTGATAGAGATGGATGCAGTGGCTCAGTGGCTAAGATGCTGAGCTTGTCAATCAGAAGGCTGGCAGTTCAGCGGTTCAAATTCCTAGCACTGCATAATGGAGCTCCCATTACTTGTCCCAGCTTCTGCCAACCTAGCAGTTTGAAAGCATGTAAAAAATGCAAGTAGAAAAATAGG
>JANHFP010004930.1:223687-237709 GCA_032468135.1 Calamaria suluensis
GACTCCAGAGGATGGTGGAGGACAGGAGGGCCTGGAGGAACGTTGTCCATGGGGTCGCGATGGGTCAGACATGACTTTGCAACTAACAACAACAACAAAGATAATTCATCTGGAATCATATACCAGCATTTGATGCAAATTCTCTCTTAAATTTTAATACAATGTAAATTTTGATACTTTTACCCACATTTCTTCCCATATAGATCCATCTGTACATTATAGGCAACATTCTTAGCCCTTTTCCTTAAGCAGGCTTTAACTTGTCCTTCTTCCATTTCAAATCTCTGCAACAGTTAATACATTTTGCAATTCTATGTTCATCATTCATGTACAATTCAGATTTCAAATCCCATATTCAATTCCACTAAACTTTTTATCTCTGTTAAATCATTCTCTCAATTCATATGAAAACATCTCCTTCTGCAGTCAATTGTTCTATTGATTTCAAATCCTCTGGGTTTCATTGCAAGAAGCTGCCTTCCAATGCTCCAGTGGGTAATTTGTGACTTTTTCCTTGTTAAGGGAAGCTCCATTAGCTTTGGATCACTGCCTAGCTGTCAGTCTTTGCCTCAGGGCTGTCCCCACAGCATATAGATGTGTTGGTCATCATGCACTCCACCCGGAAGTTAATTATCTGCACACCTCCAGAGTTATGTGAACAGTCTGCCATTCTCACAGTTTGCTATTGGAAATGTGATATCCAAATCAGGTTCTCATCAGATTCATGCTTCGCTAGCTGTTCATGGAATTGGTGTGGGCTACTTATAATAAATTCAAGTAATGTTTGCCAAATGATTTTGGAAGCATCCTAATTGGTTCAGCTGAAATTGGGCATTCAATGGAGAACCCATCTGATTATCTACATCCTGAAACTTCTGAAAATGAAAGTATTTCATTTTTTTTTCATACAGACCTCACCAATACTCATTTTAAAAACATAGTACAGGTGAAAAGAAAGACAGTTATATGGACAGCATCTGTAGTTTTAAATTTTTGTGATACAGTTTGCGATATTAAAGATGGCTGCAAACCAAAATACATACAATTAGGTGAATTGTCATGCGAATTTGCGATGATTTATTCTCGATACATGCACAATGGCCCAATGTTCACAAACTGGACTGCTTTAAAGACTGTTCCAGAGTTTTCCCTGCATCTGCAACAAGATGGACAGTCTTCAATTACTTGAATCTTTTTTTCTCTCTCTTTCTCTTTTGAACGTAAGCATATTTGCCTTTCTCCAAAATTTAGGAACTGGTAGGAAATTGCCTGCTCCAAAGTTTTCTCAAACATCATACAAAGGCATATTGAGATAAAATCTGCACAATTATTCATGGTTTTTGGATGTTCTCATGTGAGACGGCATGAGAACTTTCCATCTTTATGTGCATTGTTCCTATGCAATATAATTATCACCATCAATGAAGAAAGAAAGTAGAATTTACTATTAAACTATTTCACATGATAAAAACATACAACAACCTATACTTGCAGTAATTCAATGTGTGTTCAATATGGATATTTTTTTTTCAGTTCAGCAATATAAAGAGTCCCATTGCCATTCGTGTTTAGGGTAGGGTATTGCCATCCTTGTTCCTATCTCTAAAGTATGTGTATTGCTGTCTATATTACAAATTATGGATATAGGTAGACTATAAATATATATGTCATTTAAAAGACAACCTGCAAGAACTGTAAATGATGTACAATGTTGCTGAGTTTTTTCCCCCCACTAATAAAAGCAAATGCTTTTCCTAATATAAATTGGAGCCACCACCATGATTGTAAAGGGAGATTTTCTAATCCCCAACCAAGAAAGTTTTTTTAAAAAACAAACAAACAAACAAAACTCAGAGTATGGTTCTAGTTGTGATTTTAGAATATTTTAGAAGAAAGAAGGGAATGGAACTTATATAAATCAGGAGCTGAAAGAAAATGTTAAGATGCTTTTCTTCCAACAACAATGGTCCTCGTTGAAAATAGATCACTTTGCATGTACTCTAGAATGTATCAAAACAGAAAAGAAGCTTCACAATAAATATTTTTCATACTGTACAATATAGCATTAAAATTTCATTAACAAACTTTTCAAAAGAATGCTAGCAAACATTCAAACTTTTCAATGTAATGTTTACTTGAAGGAAAAATATTTAATTGTCCAGTTCTATCCTGTCAACAGAAGAATAGAATATAAATCAATCACTAAATGAACAATATACAAATCTAAATTGTTTTGCCAGAAAAATAAAAGTGCCAAGCATATTCAATTATTTTTTTCCAGAACTAAAATAAAATCCACACCTATGATTTTGATTTTATTCTCTAGTGTGCTGCCCATTTTAATTATACCTCCTACAAAAAAAAAAGAAAAAGAATATTCCATCAAACTTCTAAATGAAAATTTACTTATTTATAGAATTTACAAGGATGACCAATTCATAATTTATGGGTAGTGAATATCAATAAAAACCCAACTACCAACCCATCCTGAAACTGACCAATATCAAATTCCATATAGCAGCCATAACAGCGGAGGCTAAAACTAACAAATACTTCCTCAGCCAATACAACAGGTTTGGTTACTATCTTGGGCCCTTTCCTTGGGATGCTCAGGGGAGTATCTCAGGTATCTTTGGGGAATACTTTGATTTGGATTTTTAATCTGACAATGATTTTGTGACTTGGTCATTTTATTTTATTTATTTACTTATTTTGTCAATTACATATTAGGTAATATATATAAGTATATGCATGAATTGAATACAAAAATGAATACAAATAAAGAGAACGGTGGGCAAGCTGGTGCTCTTATTTTGCCTGTTCTGGGAAGCCTGATGTATATGTCAAATTGCCAGGCAGACATGCTTATCTTTTCTTCAAAGAAAATAAAGAAAAGTGTGTCTCTTCAGATTTAGAATTAAGAATTATTAATCTCAGGAGGAGAGTCCACAGCCATGCAATCACAGTCCTGTCTTTTTTTTTTAATGTGTCATGGTAGATGGTTGGGACTGTCATCTTCACAATTTTAATCTTTCTTTTGGCATGCATAACCAGACACCCATTAAAGAGACTACTACACTAAGGCAAAAATACATTCTTAACTAAGTAGAATAAGATTGACATAAGCCTACTTTCCTCATTTATTTTCAGTTCAGTTGCCCTTTTTTTGTCTTTCAATAATTTAGGTAAAGATTTCCCTCACACATATGTGCTAGTCGTTTTCGATTCTAGGGCGTGGTGCTCATCTCCGTTTCAAAGCTGAGGAGCTAGTGCTGTCCAAAGATGTCTCCATGGTTATGTGGCTGGCATGATTAAACGCCAAAGGCACACGGACCACTGTTACTTTGCCACCAAAGGTGGTCCCTATTTTTTCTACTTGCATTTTTAGGTGCTTTTGAAACTGCTAGGTTGGCAGACGCTGGAACAAGTAACGGGAGCTCACACCATTACGCAGCACTAGGGGATTTGAACCGTTGAACTGCAGACCTTCCGATTGACATGTTCAGCTGTTTTACCCGCTGAGCCACCATGTCCCTTTCAATAGTTTACTTGCTTCCAAATTTCCTCCATTGCTTTATTAAAAGTCCTCCTTAAAAAAAATCTACCTATATATTGACAACACTTGCTGAAGAAAAAGTTGGGATGCCTTGCTGTGCTCTAATGATTAGAATCATTTAAAAAGCATCTGTAAAGTAAAAGCTTCATCAAAAACTCATCTTGGACATGCCTGGAATGAGGACACAGCAGGCGAGCACCCTTCATTTTGAGCATGAGACTCAATGGTGGTCACCTTGGGTTTTTCCTCTTCATCATGTTTATTTATGCAAGCAACAAAGTTCTCTTTACACAATATAAATCTGTTTCAGCAACATTGAGAATCACAGGCGTACGACAAGGGTGATTCATCTTTTCTGATCCCCTGCAGACCACCTGTCAAACACCCAAACAACCTTTTTGTCTTTAATTGTAACATACTCAGTTTTACCAGAAAACTACCAAAAGGGTATCATATTATTGGTTAGGGATGTTGCAGAGTCTGAAAATGTGTTGGGAGGAAGGTAAATGGATAATAAACCCATTATCTGAATGTTTACCCTTACAAAGATGGAATTGCATGGTTTCATCAATAAAGAAATTGGATCTGTATTTTAGGGGAATTAAAAGGTCTACTACAGAAACACTAAATCTTTTTTTTAAAAATAAAGAATCTTAAGAGTGAAAAACCTAGAAAGTGTAGTGAGAAATTAGTGTGCTCAATACAGGTCATAGATTGTTGGTAGAAATTCTGTTTGAGGTACAAAGAACTTTGGCTTCTTAAAACAGAGCTGAGAAAATTTCTTGTCTGAAACCTTAAGGACATATTATCAGTTAGTGTAGGCTGTGCTGAGCTCCATAAACCTTACAGTTCAATTTTTAACACATGACTTCTGGTTTAACAAGTTAAGTAATTCAGAGGTGGGTTTCAGCAGGTTCTGACCAGTTCTGGAGACCCAGTACTGGAAATTTTGAATAGTTCGGAAAACCGGTAAATGCCATCTCTGACTGGCCCCACCCTATCTATTCTCTGCCTCCTGAGCTCCAGCTGATTGGGAGGAAATGGGGATTTTGCAGTAACCTTCCCCTGGAGTGGAGAAGGAATGGAGATTTCACAGTATCATTCCCCTGCCACACCCACCAAGAAATACCCATACAACCAGAAGTAAAAACATTTGAAACCCACAACTGAAGTAACTACAACAAGCTTTGCTGGTTCAATAATCCATGATTCAACAAAGGGTGGCTTCATATGATACATAGATACCACATTACTATGCGTTAATAATTAGAAGACATGACATTCCAATCAATTTACGCAAAAGCATTGAAAGAAGAGGAAGAAAGGAACAGGATGATGTATTCTTGCCAAAATTCTGACTAGGAGCATTTCACCCCAGCTTTATACATTATACTTTTATGCTCTTCTTACACTCAATGAAACCATTCATTTATAAGCAATATTCCAAATCTGCATATTTTGACATTTCTTGAGAATTCCCAATCAAAAACAAATAAATAATTTTAGATTATCACTATATATGCTTTGAATTATACAGTTATAATATACAATTATACAAGTACACATTTCTGATAGTTTCACAAAGTTTCACAAAGGCTGTCCCTTTGTTTCACAAAGGCTGTTTTTCAAAAATTCCCTGAAGACATTGAGAGATTGTATTTTGGTTTAACTACCTTCCTTCTGTGGTATTCTAAATTAATTTTCAAACATAATTATATTTGACAAACAATATTCAGTTGTTCCTAACAAGATATTGCTAAAGGCACACATTTTACACAATATTAACTTTTCTTCCAGATCTGTAAAAATGAATGAGAGAAATTTATAGCAATGGTGTTTTTGAGTATGCAAAGGGAGAAACAAATTACAAAGCAACATTACCATATATAATATTTTGTGAATATTCCAAGACTCTGAAGCTCATTATCTGAGTTCTGAAAGCCAGTTTCTTTGTTGTAAACTCTGAGAAAATATTATCTCTCCATGTAAGACCTTTCAGGAGCACACTACAATAAGGCCTAGAGCCATCCATTTTCATGTTCTCATAAGAGGATCTATGGGGGACAAATTATAGTCTGTCCTCACATACATGATTGCTGCGAAAAATTCTGCATTTTAGAACAGGCAAGCTAATGATCCTGGTAAGGGAAGACACTGGCAACAAAAGCCAGCTTGTGGTCTTTTAAAAGGACCCAGTACATGGACACAATAAGAGATGTTGCTTATGTTAGAAGGTGGTGGTATCAGAAGAGAAGGTTAAGCTTGGCGATTTCTTAGGAAAGTAGAATTTAGAGGCATTGGGTCACCCCTTAGTAAGGTCACCCCTTGTTCTTATCAGATGCTTCATTATTACTGTAATGGTCATGTTTTTATTTGCCTTCCCAAGTAATATTTACATATAGCAATAGCACTTAGACTTTTCATAATGCTTCACAGCCCTCTCTAAGCAGTGTATAGCATATTGCTCCCAACAATCTGAGTCCTCATTTTACCCACCTTGGAAGGATGGAAGACTGAGTCAATCCTGAGCCAGTCAGAATCGAACTCCTGGCAGTTGGCAGAATTAGCTTGTAGTACTGCATTCTAACCACTGCACCACAAAAGCTCTCATATTATTTCAGGGGATATATAATCTGTAATCTTGCAGGTCTTTGGCACTCTTCTGTGTTTCTTTGGCAAGTAGCTCAGTGATCTTCTGATTTTCAATACCAATAAACATGCTTCACTGAATCTCTGTCCAAATCCTTTGAATCTTTCTTGTTTAAGTGGACATTTTCCCGACAACAAGGCTTTACTGAAATGTTCAGTACATCCATTCATAATTTTTATACTGCAGAAATATAGAAATCGGTTTGATTATTGAGTGACATTTCATTAGAGGAGGGAATTTGTAGCAGTATAATAAACTGCTGGTCCAGGAATGTAAAAAGGTTGGCAAGATCAACAGAAAGCAGAATTCTTTATCATTATTTTATCATGGCTATAAAGAGCTTTCAGATTTGTTTCTTTTCCAGAAAAGACATTTCCACTTAAGTATAGTGAAGCATTTTTCACATTTGCTTTAGTTATGCAGTGACTGAGCAGCAGGAGGGAGCATCTTGCCTTAGCAACAATTATGACCAGAAATCTGCAGCCTGCTTGAATTCCCAGACTTCATTTCAGTCCCAAAGGAAGATATCAAGAAGGTATTTCTACAGTGAGCCTTTTCCACATCAGGATGGAGAGTGACATAAACAATAACAAGTCCCCCACTTTGCAAATCAAATCAGCTAAAAACAGCAAAAATCAGAAATGTCCTCCAAATGAAACCCGAAGCCTCTTTCTCCTCAGGGCAAGGGAGGAAGCTTTAGGGCAAACTAGATGATGTATCTCCATGTAATATTAATATTAAGTCAAGGAAATGCTAAGAGATGTCACCGGTCAGCCAGGTCTTTAACATTCTCCATTGTTCAACATCCTCCCCCCCCCAAAAAAAAAATGAGTCAAGAGGTACATCTTACTGAAGGTACTGCAGCCAGTTTGATGGGAGAGGATCAGAGGTGGGTTTCAGCAGGTTCTGGCCAGTTCTGGAGAACTGGTAGCGGAAATTTTGAGTAGTTCGGAGAACCAGTAAATACCACCTCTGGCTAGCCCTGCCCCCATCTATTCTCTGCCTCCCAAATCCCAACTGATCAGGAGAAATGGGGATTTTGCAGTAACTTTCCCCTGGAGTGCGGAGGGAATGGATATTTTACAATATCCTTCCCCTGGAGTAGGGAGTGAATGGAAATCTTACAGTGTCCTTCCGCTGACATGCCCACCAAGCCACGCCCACCAAGCCACACACACAGAACCAGTTACCAGTAGTAAAAAAAATTGAAACCCACCACTTTAGAGAATGTATAAATGAAGAATATTTTACACCTCTGATTTAACTAATCTGGCAAGGTTTTGAATGTAACAGAGTAACTGCTTTGATTTTCATCATTATTGCTTCCATACCATTGCTCTTTGAGTGAGATGTTTTCTGTGGATTTTGTTTTCTTTTACACACTTAATTTTAATACCAGCAACTAGTCTACTTCAGTGAGTTAAGGATAATACAACCAGCGCTATATCTGATCACGCACCAGTACCCTTTCAATTAAGGCTAACTGAAGAGCATCCCTTTCTTTGAAAACAATCCATCTAGAAGCCAGCACATTTAGATAATAAGCAGTATGGAGGAAATACTTGTTGGTGCATGGAAACATGATGATTACACCTGCTGACCCCAAAGCACGAGAGAAAGATATTAAGGGCATCATATAGCAATTTAACTTGGTTCTTATTACACAGCTTCCAGCTTTGGGCTATCATGAATAACTTGGAAGTGGAAGTTGACCTAACTTAGAAAGCTATGATAGGCCACACTCTGGAAAACATGTTTAATTTAATATGTTATCTTTTGGGAAGGAGGATTGCATTATAATAACATCATCATATTTTGATTGAAGTAAATCCCAAAGCAAAAAAAAAAATGCACCTAGATTATCTACATTGTTCGTGAATGATTCTGACCCAAGTGATAAAGATGCTGCAATGGTTTAGGTGTAGCCGATTTGGATTTGATGTGTACATTCCTTTAACACCTATATACAGATGCACATTTTTGTGTATGTGCATACACACATGCACAAGCATACAAAAGAAAACATTATTTTATTTCCAAAAATAAAGGCTACATGTAGACATTCAAAGAAATGAATGGAAACAGCACTGTGCTTGAGGTGCAAGACAAAGGAAAATAAAAGCAAAAGTAATTGGAGGCGAGTGAAATTATTTGTGGGGATCTAGAGGGAAAGATGGGGAACATGCTTACTAACTGGCAAATGAACACTTTGAAATTGGCAGGACCACTATGAAGCCATTTGACAATAGACGTTCACAGGAACTGTGAATTATGACAGCATCTACAGCAAAAATTGAAAGTTATCTATCAACTCAAAAAGTTTGCATCTCCCTGACCTAAAGAGTCCATGGCAGAAATAATTCACACTTCCTGAAGTGGTGTCTTAGCAGTTCTGCTACTATACCAATATTATTTATATTATACTACCCAGATTAATGGATGGTTCTGTCTTGTGTACCTGATATGTGTCAAAGTTTTTTACAAAACTTTATAGTTTTAAAACCATTAAAAACATTCCAAGTTATCAGTTATAAGCACATTATAAAAACATTAAACTGTTTTTTTAATATGTGCACTATTTAAAGTGGATCCCTCCCCTTGAAATATGAATATCAAAAGAGCATTTAACCGCACAGAAACTAGTTTAAACCATTATGACTGAATGGTGTAAACAGCATGCCATTTTCCTATATAAAAATTAAGCTGAGAATCTTTAAGAAGAGTTAAATTTTACCACATATAAGCAAATTTTTAATGATGCATTTTTGACATATATTCCACTGTGACATATAAAACATCTCTGAAACAAACAGGAATAATTTCAGGAGGTATTCCTATTTATTTCAACATCAGTGCAGTTAGGGGGTTGCATGGTAATAAGGAGAAATTAGAAAGATAGTTCAGGAAGCCATAAAAACCAGAGAATAAAATTCAATAAAACCAAACCAGTAATAAAAAAGGAATTAACAAATTCCACTTAAAGCTATTTTTCTATTTCATTCAAGGGTAAGCCTAAAGCTAATGGAATAACAACACACTGTGAAAAGGGCTAAAATTAGGAATTTCATCAACCCCAGACAACATGAGAGATGTAATCCAACAGTTTGTGCAGGTACAAAGATTCATGACTAAAGATCAGACTATTCTACAAATCTCTGCAATTTTCAAGCATTCAACTATAGACAGTGTGTGGATTTAAAATAAAAAACTAGCTCAGGAGGTAGAGAATAGACAGGGGCGGGGCCAGTTAGAGGTGGTATTTACCGGTTCTCCAAACTACCTAAAATTTCCACTATTCCAGTTCTTCAGAATTGGCCAGAATCTGCTGAATGCCACCTCTGACTATAGATACGGTAATCCCACAATCCTGTCCCGTTAGCCAAGGTGGCAGTGATAGAGCATAACATTCCAAATATGTATATGGAAGCAGTTTTTCTGCCTCTACACCAAAGTAACATAAAATAAGTGAAGGTTTAAACCCCATGATTAAAAAAAAATGTACAATACTTATCGACTATCCTAATTACTTGAGAGAGTCAGTTTCAGGCATCAGACTATAAACGCCAGAATACTGTTACTTCTACTCTGGGCACAAGCTAGCTGTGGGAACCTGTGCATTTTCTCTTATCCCAGTCCTGCGAAGGAAGCAATAACAAACCACTTCTGAAAAACCTTGCCAAGAAAACTGCAGGGACTTGGCCAGGAAATCTCCAAGAACTATACACAATTCAACAAAACAACAACAAAACATTACCTGAGCTTCTAAGTGGATGATAATTGTCACGTTTATCTTAATAGAGAATCCCAGGTTTTTAGGAAGTGGTTTGCCATTGCCTCCTTCCTAGGGCTGAGAGAGAATAACTGATTCAAGATCATCTAACTGGCTTTGTGACTAAAATGTGATTAGAACTCACAATCTCCTACTTTCTAGTCTGGCACCTTAACCACTACACTAACATGGATCTTTTAGATTGATTACAAAAACAAAACAAAACATGTGACGATTTCCAGAAAGTTGAATTATGAAAACTACTGTGATGTTTGATATTAGTCAAAATATTCTCGGTCTTATAAAAACAAGACAAAGGCAAAGGAAGCACAAGGACAAACAGGGGATTTCAAGATTTTCTGTTATTTGGTTTGGTGATGATTTCATTAACAAAGATGCTAAATAAGCCAAAACACGAGTACTAACCTTCAAAGGAAGGTTTAAAAAAATCTCCCATCTTTTTTATATAGACGATATATATGATAAATCAAAGCGAAACTGAAATAATGACCATAGTTATGATGAAGATAAGGAATTGCAAAAAGTTTCAGGTTTTGTGAATAAAAATTGTCCCAAAAATTGAAAATAAATTAAACCATGGTACCAGTTGTTAGGGGGGCACAAAGCACAAGACTACAAGGACTTAGTTTGGATGGCTTAAACCTGGAACAACTTATAACAGCCCAACCACAGTTGAGTATCTTATGCATAATTAGATGTTACCTTTACAATTCCCAAGCCATTGGGTTCAAATCATGAAAAAGAAAACCAATCAAGTTTGATATATGAATAGTGGAATTGGAATAATAATAATGAAATGTCACCAATGTCTTTCATGACAATAAAATAGGCTTAGTAATTCCACCATAAGAAATTCTATGGGACACAAGAACATGTTTGAAAACCAGAAGCCCCCTTTTTCAGTGGAAAATAACTTTGGGTACACTATAAGCCTAATAGAAAGTGCTAATGAATACCTGCCATATATTTATATAGCAATCACTCCCTTTTCAAATGTTACTTTTGACAATTGAGTTCCCAGGAGCCCACTAAAAAGCTCTTCAAAAGCTTGACAACAGCAATGTTGAAAAATAAAAAATGTTGTGCAATCTTTTCCATCTTTGAGGAAAACACTCTATTCATCAAAAATGTTTTTGATGAAAGAAGGAAAAATGAACACTTTTATCTTCACAACTCAGATTGTAGTTTTTGTTAATGACCACAATTGCAACTGACAATTACTAAGCATTGCAGTTGCTAAGCAAAACATGATGTGACAATGATGGGCTTATGGGCTATGATGACTTCACTTTTCCTTTGGTCATTTTAGCAAATCATGAAATGTCTTCATCTTAAAATGAACATTGGCCACCATTATTATCTGTCATTAAAGGTACCAAATTATGCCAGAGCAAGAGTGGAGAATAAATCAAGCCTGGCAATCTCAATATATAGTATTGTAAAATAGTCCCAAATTAAGTCCAGGTTTAAGATGAATTATTTACTCAACACTGTAAACATATTAAAAAGATAAATTCAATCAGATAGCTGAAGCAGCTGAATTCAGTTGCCTGTAGCCAATGTGGCTTATTTATTTTCAAGAGTTTTCAGGATGTTCAACAATTGATGTTGAGCCTGTCTTAATAGTTATGTATGTTATTATTGTTGCAATTCTTTTGTAAAATTGTATTTTTCAGCTGACGGGATTCTGTGATTGAGAAGGGACAAAATAATAAAGAATAGTCTCCTTTCTCCAATCCCTGTGTAATATTCCCATTTACAAAATTCATGCACAATTCCCATTTACAGAATTCATGAATTCTCATATCATTTTTATGAAATATCTTAATTTGCTGAATACATTTATCATAATAGATGTCAGAGGTTTTGTTTTTACTCCCTTTTTTTCTCTCACAACCAGATTCCCAACTTCCTGGTGGTCTCCCATCCAAGTACTAATCAGATCCAAATTCATTAAGATATCTGGAGATTAAATCAAAGCTGTCTAGATCTTGCTCTCTATGTTCACCACAGAGAGCAAGATCTAGACAGATATGTCTGTGCTAGCAGACATGGAAGAAGGAAAAAAATAGGAAGTGACAGGACAATGTGTAGCAAGTTTTTCTTTTGGTAAAACTGATTTGTGGCTTTTGCTACTACATGTTGTACTTCTGAATGTACAATATATAGGTCCTAACAAATACAATACTAAACAAACGTAACTCTATATCTGCACATAACTACTGAAATTTTCAAAGTTGATCTAGCCTTAGAAACACTTGTGGGTTGCCTTCCATTTTTATTTCTGTACTTTCAAATATATTACATTTCATCAGTGTTCTTTTTGTGTGTGGTAAATATAAATGGTATAATGGAAATACAGGGAGAAAGAAATGAGGATTTCAATGAAGTACAAATCAATATACACTTATGAAACACCCAGTGTATACAGTATATATTAATATTCCCTCATATCTGCATTATCAATATTCTGAGGACAGCTTCAGATGTCATTACTAATGCTGGTATATTTATATGTTTTCTTTCCTAGACATTACTTAGCAAACAGAATGCTTGCTTCCACAGTTCCTAATTACCAAATGGATCATCTATAAATCTAGAAATTCCTCCAATAGTTTTCAGAGGCATGTAGAATCCCGCTTAAATGAAATATATATATAATTCAGGAATAAATTAAGTCCTTCCATCTCCTCAGCTTTTCTTTAAGTGGCTAACCAATTATAGCAGGTTTAAAATGATGCTAAACCCAGTGCCCACTTGCAAATGCTGTCTGTCTCCCATATTCACCACTAGCCCACCTGCATTTATGGCAGATAAATTGTGAAGATTACACAGCGGCTCAGCAGGTAAGGCAGCTGAGTTTGTCGATCAGAAGGTCAGCAGGTCAGTGGTTTGAATCCCTAGTGACGTGTAATGGGGTGAGCTCTCATTACTTGTCCTAGCTTCTGACAACATAGCAGTTTCGAAAGCACATAAAAATGGAAGAAGAAAAAATAGGGACCACCTTTGGTGAGAAGGTAACAGCATTCCGTGCTTTAGTCATGCCAGCCACATGACCAGGGAGATGTCTTCGGACAGCACTGGCTCTTCAGGTTTGAAATGGAGATGAACACTGCCCCCTAGAGTTGTGAATTAATAGCACATATGTGCAAGGGAAACCTTAACCTTTCTACAACATAATATTAAAATTTATATCTGCCAAAGAAGTATCAGGTCCACTGACAGCTGGAAGGAGGAAGGTTAAGCTTCCCCATCCACCTTCCATGAACCTCTTTTTTTAGGAATATGACTATGGAAATGATGGTGGAAACAACAACATCAGGCAAGAAATAACACAGCACAAAAATAAAGAAACAGAGGAAGGAGGAACTGGCTGACCAACCACACTCAACGTGTAGTCCTCAATGGAACTACAGGGAGGGAAGTATGCAGTGGGGTAACCCAAGTCTCTATTTTAGGCCCAGTACTCTTCAACATCTTCATCAATTATTTGGACAAGAAGATAGATGGGGAACTCATCAAATTTGCAGATGACACCAAGCTGTCAGAAATGATAGGCTTCAGATATAGATGGGATCTTGACAGACTTGAACATTGTGTGCTATCTAACAGAATGAAATTCAATGGTGAAAAAAGTAAGGTTCTACATTTAGGCAAGAAAAACAAAATGCACAGGTATTTGTATATGTGCACAGGTGTACTGTATATGTGATACCTTGCTCAATACTGTGAGAGGAATCAAAGTCCTAGTGGACAACCATTTATATATGCACAGTGTGAAACTGTTGCCAAAGAAGCCAACAGAGTTCTAGGATGTATAAACAGAGGGATAGAATCAAGATCACGTGACATGTTTAATGCCTTGGTAGGGCCACACTTGGAATATTCATTCAGCTTTGGTAGCCATGATGCAGAAAAGATGTAGAAAAGATGTGGATACTCTGGAGAGAATGCAGAGAAGAGCAACAAAGATGATTAGGGGACTGGAGACTAAAACATATGAAGAACGTTTGCAGGAACTGGGTA
>JANHFP010004930.1:277725-291784 GCA_032468135.1 Calamaria suluensis
AGGGAGGGGGAGAGAGGAGAGGAAGCGAGAGAGAGAGAGAGAGAGAGAGAGAGAGATGATATAATAACTATAATTGGCTGTGGCTAGGAAATACAGTTATTTCCCCCACTGTAAGTCTGAAATATCTAGGGTTATATTCAGTTTTTTTTACAGGTGACAATTCTAAAAGGAGAGAGAGAGGGAGAGAGAGAGATTATGATGCTCTATTATAGAATTTTATGCTTGGTGTGTTAACAAGGCTGATTCATCAATCATTCCGCTCAATACTTAAGACGCCAGCCACCTAGTTAATTTCACGATCAAACAGAGAATTAGCATCCGAGGTTTGGTCTCTCAGAGCATTTAATGCTTTCCAAGCCTCTGGCGAGCGGGAGGTATTTTTCTCCTCACGGAAATTAAATGGTGAGGTAACGGGATTGCCCTCGACTATTGTTCATCGCTGAACAAGACTAAAAAAAAGGAAGGAAGGAAGGAAGGAAGGCAGCGGCGACTGACAAGCGGAGATAAGTGTCTGGGCTATGCGTACAGTAACGTTTTAATTACGTCCTTCGCTCTTCCCTGGGGGGTTTCTGCCTCATGTGAGGTAATATTTCTCCAGCTAATGAAGGATCAGAAATTTTCAAAGGGCAGATCCTGGTAAACATTCTTCAGAGGGACACAGACCGCCTCAATCGCCTCGTGTCACTTTGGTCTGGACGCTTCAATTTTGCCTCATTTTTTGTTGTCAATGCTTTTTTTCCACAGCTTTTTCCTTTTGATCCCTCTAAAACAAAGGTCACCAACCTTTTGGACCTTGCGGACCTCAAATTCAAAGTCTTAAATCCCGCGGACCACTAATATGATTGGCCTAAGGACTGACTAGGTGGGCGTGGCTAGGTGGTCATGTGACTGGGTGTGGGCGTGGCCAGGTCAATGACACTCACATCGAGTGGCGCCTTGCCCAGCCTCTACTCACCATGCCTCGCCCGTCCGCCCAGGCTCCTCAGGGCCCCAACAGGAAGACGTTGCTGGAGCTAAGCGGCCACCACGAGAGAGAGTCGGCAAAAGAGCCCAATTCAAATTGGATCTGACTACAGAACCAGTAGTAAAAAATTACATACATAACATAACCATTCACATTCTCACTGTGATAGCACAGGATTGGAAAAACCCAAACTTATCCACAAACACAAGAATCATTCAAAAAAAAAAAATTTGAATGTGCAGAAATAGATAAATTATCAATAAAAATGAAAGGGAAAATGGAATCAGAATACTACTGTGTATGAGAGAGACGGTATACTTGGATTAATAAATGAATACTAAAAGCAGTGAAACCATGAGGATTGGATTTGAAATGCATATATAATGATGATTGTAAAAAAATGTAGAAAATGTTATTTAGAATAAAGATGATAGTTTTTATAAAATATAAAATACATTTTATATTTTATATAAAGATTGCAAACAATATATAAAGATTGCAAACAAAAGAAGAAAGATATATGTTTATGGGAGGGAGCAACTTAGCTCCCTTTTGCCCTTCAGCTCATCTCAGAGACTATCCAGGCAGTAATTAGTGACAACAGTGTGCTGTATATCTATAGTCAGTCCATGACAAAAAGCAATTGTTGAATTTATGTTAACACTACTATTAACACCATTATGGAGGAAGGTTCAGCAACACATAGTTCAGTGGTGGCAAAAAAGTTGTGGTTTTAAAAAGTCAATTTTGTTAAAAGCCTAGTTGTTTCCCCTTCCATAACTCTTACATCTTTCAAGACACTGAAGGGAAATACAAACCTAACATTCACCATTTAAAAAAATCTCCCTAACCTAAATAGTAAGGTCAATCTTTCAGCTTAGTTCCTTTTTTTTTCTCCTCTGGGCTCAGCCTTTTTGTGACTATTACACTGACTTTTAAGGACACATCCTTTGCTTATTTGCTTCTTGTGCTTTTGCCCACACAGGGTGAAAAAGATTTCAGTTCCTGACTGATGATAGTCTTCTAATAAATTCAGCTCTTAAACAAAAGATGTACAAAAAAAAATTCCCCAGCTGATAGAAAGGCAGCTGGGTGAGTTCTCATAGAAACCCATCCTCTGTGGGAAACAGAGGCTTAAGCTGGTAAATAAGGTATCAGCCAGTGCTTGACCTTTGAACTCAGTGCAAATCTTGGTGGGAAAGCAAACATATTCCACTTGCTGTTAATGGGTATCCCTTATGTCTGGAAACTTGAGATAATGGGGGTTGTATTTGACAAAGCAACTTTCCCCTAGAAACTTGCCTCCATTCTTTCCATTAGTGTTTTCTCACTGGTGGAGCTCAAAACACTGGGATATACTTTTTATAACCATGTTTACACAAGAATGCATCACTTTAGCAATTACTGTTCTGTTATTGATTTGGCTACATATATGAATATATAATGGATATATATTCTGTATTTGCTTGCTGCCTTTCATGTTTTACATAGCTTGAATTCCTAGGACCCAATTGAAGAAGTTGGAGAGTGGGAATCAGAATTTGTGCCAGTTTAAAAATAATCTATATCTTTTTTTAAAAAAAAATAGCCAAGTATTTATTTTGCATTGTCAAATAGAGACGGTGGAACACATGAAATGCCCTGTTTCAATTTAGTTATAGACACATCACACAAACCATTCATCCCCCAGTTCTGCATTCCTTTTCATTAAAAAGAAGTCAATTTTGAAGCCTCATTTTGTAAGATTGTAGTCAAGTACTTTTTATTCCCTTCTTAGGGGGGTATAAACAACCTTACATCAGAAAAGTTCCATGAACACTATCTCATTTGGAATTGAATCTGTATCATTTTCTGCATTTTGTATACAAAATATACCAAATAAAAACGACTTCATCACCTGTTCCATCACCCTTCCCCAATTGATTGCACTGGAGTGCTAAACAGCATTGGACTTCTAGTTATTATTGAAAAATTTACCCAGTCGGATAATGAAACCTCTGCAAGAAAACAAGCAAGCTCAGAGAGAGCATCAAGCTCTACAGCTCAACCCTGAGCTACAAATATTCTCTTATATTAGTACTTTTAGGCAATACAAACTCCAGGAACCAGATCAGTGGTGGGATTCAGTTGGTTCAGGCAGGTTTGGGTGAACTGGTAATTAAATTGCTGGCTAGTCCTGCCCCTTCTTGTCCTGCCCCTTCCAGGAGTCCCCACGCACTCCATTTTGACTTCCAGGTAAGTGCAGGGAGGCTTCCTAGGCCCAAAATGGGACACAGGGGAAGAGCATGGGGGGGGTATGCGCAGCCCATTTTTGCTTCTAGGATGCTTCAGGGAGGCCTCCTAGGCCCAAAATAGAGTGAGGGGGGTGGCACATTCCCCCCCCACATGTTTTTGCTCCCAGTGTGGTACAGGAGGCCAAGTGCTTCCTGTCGCACCCGTGGCTACTCCCACACAGTCACATGACCACCAAGCCACACCCACAAAACCCGTAGTACAAAAAATTGAATCCCACTGCTGAACAAGACATGAGAGAGGACCCTGGTTAGAGATTGACCCAAAAGCCACATGAGACAAGAATCTCTAACAATGGAGAAGTAGACTGGCCATGAGGTCTTCAGAAATGTAGCAGTCCCCCAAAAAAGCACTACACCAATTTTACTGTTGTTTCCAGTCAGTCAGTCAGAACAGAATCAAAATATTCAGCAAATGACTCAAAAGTAAACAGGACTGTTGCATGAATCACGTCGGGAGTTAATATCATATGCAAAACACTGTTGTGAAATAGGCCTTTGTTCTTTTTTTGTTCTCAAGTCAAGTTCCTTTTGTTTTTGTCTGTAAAGAAAAACTTATTGAAAATGTTAATACATATTAGAGGGGATTTAAGCAGAATGGCAGTCTTTCAAAGACCTACATCCAATGTGCATTCAATATTTTGGATATGTCCCACCTTTATAATTTATAATTTCCTTCAAATATTTAAAGATCTATTTGCAGAGTGTTTGCAGACACATATTGAATCCAGTGAATAAAGCACTTGACTGACCTTGAGATTAGAAGTAAAACAGAATGGACCAATCCAAAGCGAACAGTCTTCAGACAAAATCCTTGGACAAAATGCAGAAGGTTAGAATTGATTTGCTGCTGAAGGAAAGTAGCCCACCACACAAAAGAGAGTTACTTATGTCCACCCATTTGCTAGACACTATGGAAGCAGGGATCCTAATTAATATTTTAAGTGACCCCCCCACTACAACATTTACAAGGCACATATCCCAAAAAAGAAAAATTGGGGCCTAGCAAGGCATTTGAAAAAGGGCAGTTAACAAAGAATATGGTACAAACAAAGTATGTCTTCTAAAAGCATCAAAGCAGCCTTGTTCTTTAGAAAGTTCACCCTGCTGCTTTCAATGCTCTCTGCACTGGTTTGTACCCATGAGTACACCCAATGATCCATTTCTGCTCAGACTAGCCCAATAAAGCAGCACTATGTGTACAGGCGTACGGAGACAACCAGCGACAGCTTTCAAGTGCTTTGCACACCTGATTAATCTATTCCTTGAAGTAGATTATTTATGTTTCTGCTTCCATGAGACTCCCAAGCTAATACATTTATTTATAAAGTATATCTCCTACATTTTCATTGTTCAAAACAATCCCAGAGCTGGATGGAAAGTCTTGGAAAAAAAATAGCTGATATTTATGTGGCATTAAGGGGGTGCTGATGTTTTGACAACATATTTCAACATAACTTCCTCCAACAAAACACACCATTCGTTTTCTAGTTGTTTGGCTCCTAATCAAAATATGAACATCATATTCCAAATCCAATAGCATTCCTTGAAATATCAATTAACTCTTTCATGGTCACATTAGCGCAATCCTACACTTCTGCATATCCTTATTGGGTAGCTGTATAGCAGCATCTACTATATTTAGCATTCTTGGGGTAGAACGAAAGGATATACATTAAAATAACAGCAACAATAAAATTAACAATCACAGTAAGTACTGTATGTTTTCAATTTCAAAAGAAATATTCCAAACAAATACCTATTGATCGGATGATAGGATGATGTCCATAATTATCATTAAAAGATTGTAGCTGCTTATTATGTGATTATTTTATTATATTATTATGTGATTATATGACTATAACTTTGTTGCTTGTATCTTACGATTTATATTATTTTTTTCATTTAGTATCCTAGTATGATTTATGTTGATTGCTTATTTAGTACACTATGACTATCACTGAGTGTTGTATCTTAAGATTTATGATGAATGTATTTTATGATGATTATGATCATGATTTATCACTTGTTGCTTGTATGTACACTGAGAGCTTATGCACCAGAGACAAATTCCTTGTGTGTCCAATTACACTTGACCAATAAAGAATTCTAGTGATTATTAATATGTCTGTGCAAAACATCTCTCTCTGAAATGCAAAAGCAGGAATGATATTTGCAAAGCTCATATGGTTGCTTCAGAAATATTCCTGTCTATCTCTACATGAATGTATATATGCAGTCCTTTCACTTTGCTGAAAAAAATGAAACAATCCAACAGCCTAATGAAACAAAAGTGACTGTGCAGTCATACACATCTGGAAAGATTTTGAAGTAGCTGTATGAGTCTTGCAATGTTCCATTGTAATGTGACACAACTCTTTTGTAAATAGCAGTCCAGTAAAAAAGAAAACAGAAAGCTATCCTCTAGTCAGCCTTGACTCTTGCTGACTCTATGAATGGAACTTACAGTTTCAATTATTAGACTTAAGGGAAGTGGTTTGTGACTATCATTTTCTGAGATGTTTTGACTTGCTACAGCCCTACTACTGGTAATCAGGCCTGACCCTGCTTAGCATCTGAGCCTAGATAATGTCAAAGAGATGTTGCCATCTGCCTGATGTGTGTAGGCTAGCCTTCTTGAGTTGACTGTAATATATTAAAAGGTAAAGGTTCCCCTTGCACTTATGTGCAAGTTGTTCCCAACTCTAGGCGGCAGTGCTCATCTCTGTTTCAAAGCCAAAGAGCTAGCACTGTATGAAGACCGTTTCCATGGTCATGTGGCTGACATGACTAAATGGCAAAGGCACATGGAATCTGTTACCTTCCCACCAAAGATGGACCCTATTTCTTCTACTTCTATTTTTATGTGCTTTTGAACTGCTAGGTTGGCAGACGCTGGGACAAGTAGGGAGCTTACCTCATTACGCGGCACTAGGGATTTGAACCACTAAACTGCCAACCTTTCAATCGACAAACTCAGCGTCTTAGGCACTGAGCCACCATGTCCCATTAATATAAAAATATATTATATTATCAGTAATATATATTAGAGTACAAAAGGTCAGGAAATGAACACCAATCAATAAACCATTCACAACTGCAAGATTTTTAATTTTTTAATTAGCCTTGTTTCATCATTTTATAGACTCTACATGATACTGCATGGTAAAGGAATAGTGTTTCCCTTAGTAAATAAAAGCTGCTTCATGTGTTGAAATTGATTAAGAAGGCATTCACAATTCTATAATCCCAGATATAGAATTGCTCTTGTGGAAATGGAGAGGACTCCCAGGTTGGTGATGATACGAATATCTGTTAACCTTTGACTATAAAATGAAAAACAAAACTTTTGTTTAAATATTTATGGAAGGAACCTATCCGAAGAGCATGTAATCCAATATTTCTCAAGCTTGTCAACCTTTAAGATGTATGGACTTCAAGTCTCAGAATTTCTCATGTCATAAAGAAAACTGAAAAATGTCTTCCTGGCTATAGTAAGGCAATGTAAATACTGTAGAACAGAAATGGAATGATGGAATTCCAACTGTCTATTGAACCTGGTGAACATCTTTTTTCTGCAATTTTCTGTAAAAATGTTTGAAAAACAGCTCAGCTCCAGGATGTACCTGCACATTGAGTTTTTATTATGAACTTCACAGTTGGCAGCAATGCCATCAAATATCACTAAGCAGTGCACCCTTGCAGTAAATCAAAGGGCAGATGAGTTTTTAAAATCTAATTAAATGTTAGTAAATTTGACCCAAAAATGTTGGCTTTTAGAAAATGAACATATACTGATAAGAAAAAAACCTGCTCTGGAAATTAATGATAATGGTAGAGAAAATGTAATCATTTTTGATATATATTGGGAAGGGGAAAGCATTAATTCACCCTTTTAAAATACAGCTTCAGAATTGCAACAGGCCACTTCATGCAAATTATCATTTTTAATTAATTATGAATCTTCTATAATGCCTAGTTTCATTTAAAGATTTTTTTCATATAAAGTTATTCAATAGTATTGGAAAACATGTATAATTATCCCTCAGGGATAGAAGAATTAAATCATTATGCTTTAGTAACACCATTTGGCAATATTTTTTCCACAGTAAAAAGAGGAGCAGTAACAACAGTTGGGAAACTTTAGAAAAAGCCAATAATAATTGGCAATTTAAGAGAAAATAAAACAAAATATTATTTGTTTTGCCACAGCAGCCTTTCTTTAAATGCAATGCTGGTAAACTATTAATTTATAAGGAAATAAATAATAATAATTGTGGTCTTCAATGAAAGATATACTAAAATGTTAGAAGTATTATGAAAAAATGTGTTTATTTTCAGGTTATTTCCCTTTCTCTTTAGATTTTCAATTCTTAGTTTAAATGTTTAAAATACTGAATACATATGGAAATGTTCATATGATAGAGATAGCTCTGCTGGAGTTAACATTATATGTGAGATTTTTCATGGATTCTTCTAGGTCGAGGACATGTGCCACAATGTTGGAAGAGTCTTGGTAGAACGACACAATTGGGACTTGTCAGATTATTTCCATTTGAGGGTAAGCACTGACATACCTTTGGACCAGAACTTTGGTACAGGTGTATATTCTAATAATTATAGGTGCATCTCCATGGAATCATAGTACCTAGGCATTGCTGGGGTAAAAATCTATTTCAAAATTATATTCCTCCTGCCTGTCATCACAGCCATGCAGCCCTTTGCAAATTTTCCTTTGTTTATGGTTTGTCCCGTTTCAGACAGACAATGAGATGGAATAGAATAACAGAGTTGGAAGGGACCTTGGAGGTCTTCTAGTCCAACCCCCTACTTAGGTAGGAAACCATACACCACTTCAAACAAATGGTTATCAAATATCTCCTTAAAAACTTCCAGTGTTGGAGTATTCACAACTTCTGGAGGCAAATTGTTCCATTGATTAATTGTCCTAATTGTCAACTTCTAGTTGCTTCTCTCCTTGATTAATTTCCACCCAATGCTTCTTGTCCTGCCCTCAGGTGCTTTGGAAAATAGGTTGATTCCCTCTTCTCTGTGCAGCCCCTGAGATGTTGGAACACTGCTATCATGTCTCCCCTAGTCCTTCTTTTCATTAAACTAGACATACCCAGTTCCTGCAGTTGTTCTTCAAGTTTAGCCTCCAGTGCCCTAATCATCTTTGTTGTTCTCCTCTGCACTCTTTCTAGAGGCTCAACATCTTTTTGAGCTCAACATTGAATTTCATTTTGCTAGATAGCACCTAATGTTTAACTCTGTCAAGATCCTTCTATAGCTTAAACCTATCTCCTGGAATGTTACCTATTTCTGACAGCTTAGTATCATCTGCAAATTTGATGAGTTCCCCATTTAACCCTTTGTCCAAATCATTGATGAAGATGTTGAAGAATACTGGGCCTAAAACAGAGCATTGGGTTACCCCACTGCATACTTCCCTCCATGTAGTTCCATTGACAGCTACACATTGAGTGTGATTGGTCAGCCAGTTCCTCCTCCCTCCGTTTTTCTTTATTTTTGGGCTGTGTTATTCTTGCCTGATGTTATTGTTTCCACCATCTTTTCCATTTTTTTTCATTATTTCCCCTTGGGTTTTGTTCAATTTTTTTCTAACCTGTCTTTCCAATTATATTTTCTTACATTCTATTTATTGTCTCTAGTTAATTGGGTAGGGAGTTGATTCTCCATTTGAAAGCCTGAATCTTTCCCCCACAACTAACATGTTATTGCACAACCCAAAATTCTTTATCCACAAAAATAGCCTCATGTGGGGTAAACAGACAGAGACTGTACATCTATGAAAGTGCTCCTTAGCCATTCAATAATGAGGATGGATTACTTCTTTTCAGTTCTTTATTTATTAATTTAATCACAAAAATCCAAAATACCAGCAGAGAAAAAGATAAATGATAGATAGATAGATAGATAGATGGATGGATGGATGGATGGATGGATGGATGGATGGATGGATGGATGGATGGATGGATGGATGGACGGACGGACGGATGGACGGATGGATGGATGGACAGACGGACGGACGGACGGATGGATGGATAGAGAGATAGACAGATAGACAGATAGATAGAGACATAGAGAGATAAAGAGAAACATATACTTATCATCTTTTCAAATAAAATAAACTAAAATATAAAACCCAACATGAGGATGGATTGATTAAATTGGAATGATTTTATTACTCATTAATGTAAATCCTCAATTTTAAATTTTATCTCATTTTATGGATACAGTTTTCATTATAATCTTCTCTGGTACTTCATGCAACAAAAGGAGGGAGGAGGGTTCATCTTTGCTCATGTGGTCTGTGTCTCCTCAATCTTGGATCCTCTAACACATCCAACACTCCTGTCAGGGTTTCAAGGAACACCCCCAATGAAATAAAACTCCGAGGCCTGAAGCTCCTTAAAGTTCTAATTTATTAGAGATGTCATGTTGGCACATCTATGAAAACCCGAATCTAAAAGATTAAAAGCTTTCTCCACCCAACTAACAGATCACAGCCCTGCCCCACATCCACAAAGTAATCACAAAGTTCAATCAACTCTTCACAGTCACCTGGATACTATCTCTATGCATTTGTCAACAAGATGGCAAAAATTCCTGAACACAGAATGGTGTTGTGACTAACTTTCAATCGCTCCAACAAAAACAGTCCCTCCCAATTTCCCAGGCTAAGAATGTTAGGAAGCCAAAGGAAAACTGACTTCCAAAACTGACAACTCCAGGAGTTCGATTCTGAGCAGCTCAAGGTCGATTCAGCCTTCCATTCTCCCAAAGTCGGTAAAATGAGGAGCCAGATTATTGGGAGGGCAGTATTCTGACTCTGCAAACTGTTTAGAGATGGCTGTAAAGCATTATGAAGTGGTATATAAGTGAGTGCTACTGCTATTCTTCCTGTTCTTGCTGTCACTTGGCACTGTTACATCTATCCCCATTGCTGTCTTCTGCTCCTTGCCTATTACCATGATGGCCGATTGATTGGCCAGTACTTGCCTGTCTTACAGTCTATAGATCTGTAAATCTATTAGGATCTTATCACTCTTTTCCTCTATGAATTTTTGTGGAATCTCCCATTTGGACTTGGGAAGGTATGGCCCACATACCATGCAGATGTTTCTGTTCACAATGGTTTGGTTCTACAATTCACTGTAAGCTGTTGCTCCCTACAGTATATTTTACACTCTGTCCTGTGTGTTGGATTGACTCTGAGTCCTTTCAGCATAATCTGTACCTCAGTTCCTCTCTAGCGTCATAGCCCCTTCTTCTATATGCACACTATACTGACATACTTCATTTAAATGTTACTCCTACATGTGAATGTTTCATAGCCTTTCATGAAATAATGTGAAGCTGGCTAGGTGAAAGGAAAGGAACAATTTTGTTCTCACCCCATACTGGGAAGACTATTAAACACGTGGAAAAACTTACTCTCAATTGCAACAATCAGCATAAATTTTCTGCCTATTATTTCTATGTTGTTCTTCTTAATACTGAACCATAAATAATCGTTTGAATTTGCCTAACAGAGCAATATTTGCAAGACAGACTGCTTTAGAGAATATCCCTTAATTAAAGACTTCAAGTATGCCTACAGGGTGTCCCAGAACAACTGTTTGAAAAAGACCCTCATGCTATTCCGGCATTGTCAGGAAATACAATTCAACATTTTTCTTTCATCTTACCATCTGAAGCCTTTATCATCAGGGATATCTTAAACCTATCTAAGGTATTGACATTTTTATTAAAAAATATTCTTCATTCTCTAGGACCTAAGTCATCGCTCAATCACTGAGTCCAAAATTGAGTTCTTATGGTTTGAGACAACACTTAGAATAAAACCTAAGAGAGTTTGAATTTATTGGCCATGAATAACATATGACTATTGACTGTATTGCTAAAGGTTCTCATCAACGCCAAGAAAAAAACATTAAGGCAGGAAAAAAAGGGATTACAATGGCAACCAGTGGAATTACCACAGGGTAAAGGAAAGGTTTTGTAGATATTTTATGTAATTGTCAATACCTCTGGCAATATTTTTCTGAAAACTGAATTCAGTGGAACATATTTTCATTTTCCCTCCCCATTATTGCATTTAACTTTGTTTACTGCATAACCTGTTAAACTGCATCTGTTCTATGAATATAGCCATAAAATTATTACACTTCCTGAATAAGAGGAGTCTAGAGTGTTGAGTTGCTAGTTCATAATATGAATATCACTGTCCTTATGCACATATTGCACTATGAAAAAATATATAATATTGCATCATATGATACAATACAATACAATATAATGTAGCACAATATAATACAATATTTATATAATTTCAAATGCATTATAATTTGATAAATTAATGTTTTTCATGACAACCTTTAATTTAAAACACAAACAATATGTTACCAAATATTCACTGGTCAGAATCCTTGGGTAACTGAGCTATACTCATAATTGCAGTGATTTATCTCTGTCAAAGTCATTCTGACACAAAAACAAAACCTTAACTAGAAGTACTTTAGCAAACTTCTCCTTGTCTTTGATTCATTTCATTTGTGACCTTATAAATTCTCATCTCAGTGGTTTCCAAATTACTCTTCCCTTTGAAACTGTTACTAATTTAATGTTACTGAAGTCCTGGCATCCATTCTTTCCAGTCTGGCTAATAATAATACCATTAGTGACATTTGTTTGTTCTTTCTTTCGTTCTACATTTGGCACTACAACGAAGAAGACAGCTGTTTCTGCCTTTTCTGTTTTGTTTTTATCTTTTTTTCTAAATCTCTTCAATTTCTTCTACATTCCATACACATTTTAATTTGAACTGAAAAAAATGTGGTGCATTACAGTTTTACAGTTATTTGAACAGATTTCTACAATCGCCTTTATCTAATAAAAACTTATCTCTTTCTTCAGAAGAAAATAAAATTCAGGAATCCTGAGCACAATAAAGTTTCTGCTTTTCTTGCCTCCATTTTAATTGCTCTAACACACTCCTTTGTTCATTTTGGAGCATTAATAAGGTTTCCATCAATGCAGCCTTATTGTCAAAAATCATCTCATTAGCAATTTAGCTCAGGATTCATTGTCTAAAAAGAGCATTTCTATAAGTGCAAGAACCAAGATACAGATCTATTTTATCTAAATAAGAGTTTCTTAATACAATGTTTACAGTTTGTTGAATGAGGTTCCTACTGATTAAAATATAACTAGCTAATCATTAGTCGTCTATACAGTTACTATATGTACTGCAGAATTATGAAAGTGTGTGGACCATCTATTGCTATCATATTCCTATTTTGTGATCCACTAAGCAGGATTTTGAAAGGAAAAAAATGACAGCAGTTTCCTGTTATCCTGAAATGGGGAAGACACACAAAAATATTTTATTTATTTATTCATTATTTTGTCAAGTATGTATTAGATAACAGATATAAACATGATTATGAATAGATGAAATGGATATGAATAAAAGGGAACATTAGGACAGGTATAGTAGGAACATTGGTGCACTTATCCACAGTAGACAGTCTAAGGTTAAAGTTTTGGGGGCTTGGGGAAGAAACCACAGAGTCAGGTAGTGCATTCCAGGCATTGACAACTCTGTTAAGGAAGTCATATTTTCTGCAATCAAGTTTGGAGCAGTTTACCAAAAGTTTGTATCTATTGTGTGCTGGTGTATTGTTTTGGTTGAAGCTGACAGGTAGTATTCATTGACAGGTAGGACATTGTAGCAGACAATTTTGTGTACTATGCATAGGTTGGACCAAAGACGGTGAAGTTCTAAATTGTCTAATCCCAAAATTTCAAGTCAGGTGGCATAAGGTATTATGTTGCAAGCAGAGGAGTGGAGGACTCTAATCATAAAATATCTCTGGACTTGTTTGATTGTATTAATGCCGAATATGCAGTGCGGGTTCCAGACAGAAGAGCTGTATTCAGGAATTGATCTAGCAAAAGTTTTGTATGCCTTAGTTTGCAGTTCAATATTATGCAAGATTAGGTTAACATCTCTTCATGCTTTTTTGGTAATGTTGTTACAGTGGGCTTTGGCACTTAGATCATTAGATAGGAGTACTCCAAGGTCCTTGACAGAGTGATCAGTTTTGGAGTTGTCAATTGTTTGACCATTTTGAGACATAGTCAAGGTCTTTTTGTAGGGTAGTAGCATTGTTGTTGGTGTTGAATAGTTTTACATCATCAGTGAATAGAACACAGTTGCTTATAATATGATTGCAAAGGTAATTTATGTAAAGTATAAGAGTGTGGGTCCTAAAATGCTTCCTTGGAGGACACAGCTGTTAACAGGTACAGGGTTTGATAGGGCGTTCCCTATTTTGACTACTTGTTTGATAAGAACACAGCTATCCACTTATGCAGGGATCTGGAAATGCAATAAGATTTTAGTTTTAGAAGTACTTTGTTGTGTACCACTGAATCAAAGGCTTTACAGAAGGCTATATAAATTGCATCTATAGCTTTATCCTGTTTTTGAAATCCATATGTTTTTGCAGTGTAAGAGTTGCAGATTGCAGGACATTTTTTTTTCTGAAGCCAAACTGCTTGTTAGAGAGTAGGTTGTTTGTCTCTGAGTAGAGGGTAATGTATTGGATTATAATTGATTCCATTACTTTTTTAAAAAAAATAGTCTTTATTAACTTTATTAAACAGAAAGAAAAACAAAAACCGACAGGCATCTTTTTGCATAGTATTGTATAGCTATTTACAAAATTTCATTATTACTCTATTATTTATATTCTATACAACCTATATGTGATTA
>JANHFP010004930.1:298247-312265 GCA_032468135.1 Calamaria suluensis
AGATAGCTGAGGGGAGCCTTTAAAAGCCAGCCAGTGCTAATCAGCATTGCTGGAGTCAAAGCAGTGAAACCAGTTTGTATGTATGAAGCTATCTGTGTTCGGTAAGAATCTCCTGAGTTATTTTGGACTGTGTTTATCTTAGTAATTAACCCTGGACTGCAGCCAGCATGGGTCTTGGCAGTTATCCTAGTTTTGTTTTCATATTTAACACAACTTTGACCAAGAAGAATACATTTGAGTTGTTTTGTACATTAAAGACTGTTTATGTCTAACATCTGACTCTGAGTGATGAACAAGTGTAACTTCAGTGAACTGCTGTGTGGTTCATGTGCTATGAAAGAGATCTTGTGTGGTTCATATGCTATAAAGATCCTTCGGAACGGGCTTTGGGTCCATTGACTGTGAAGAAACTGATTCCAAGGCCAGGTCTGGACTTCATTTATCATCTTTCTAAATCCACCGCTCACAACTTCATGAAATTCTGCTGTACTGATGAAACTGAAATTGAAGTAGTTCACGCCACTTGCTCCCTACATAATACATACAATGTATTTGTCATAATTTGTCATACAATGTGCATTTCTCAGCAGAATAAAACTGAACACTGTTTGAAACAGGAAGTATACCGACACATAAGCCTATGACAAAAGATCAAAACCATGGCAAAATAAATAAGCAAAATTAACATAAAAAAATCACGGAATGTGTTTCTGTATTTATTTGAAATGATGATGGCATTTTCCCTTAATGTTTTAATCTTTACAATAAAAACATCACCTCTAACTCACTAAAAATATAATCGTTAGAAGGCAGTAAATGTGTTTTTCTTTAGTCTAGGGCAGAAGGGGGGCATCTTAAATTCAATACCATCAAAGAAAATGTTATAAACCCATTGATTTTAGCTAACATAATTTAGGTCTGTTTTCCTACGCAGCTGTTTTAAATCTGTTGGAAAATATTTCAAGTCAGATAATATATAAACTAATTATCCTCAATTCTGAATGATAAAAAAAGATTTCTAAACTACCGAAATAGCTGTATTTTATAGGTTATTTTCATGTTGGATACAGATCAGGGATATAAAGCAAAACAAATTAACTTTGCAATAAAATATCAAAATACAATGAAGTAAAATACAACATATTGAAAGTAGGCAAAACTTTAAAATAATAAGAATAAGGGGAAAATGACAAAGAGGAGGAGGAGAGGAATCAAATTACAGGAAGGGAGAAAATAGTGAGATAATCTTCAGAATGTAATATGACTGTTGCTATGGTCAGCTTTGTGTCCTCCCTAAGGAAGATAAAGAAAAGGATAATATTGTCAAAGTCCTGATTTATTTGTAGAATAAAAAAGTGACACAGGGGATGGAAGCATTATTATTAATTAATAATTATTGACCAAGATTCATGTTCCTTGATTTTCTGGAAAGCTTAGGATATAAAGCTGTTATACAAATATTTAGTGTATTAATGAGGAAAGAGTTGTCAGGAATTTGGTGGAACACTAGTTCAATCCAACTCTAAGTACTGCTACTGCAGTATGGATAAACTGAAGTATCAAAGATGCTTCTCAGATAACTTTATGTAGATTAAATTGTAATGATTCACGATGGCTTTAACTACAATCTATCTTACTGTAACCACTTCTGATATTTGTTGTGTAAGTGTCACTGGCCAATGGCAGGACTTCCAATAAAGTCACCATTTCACTTATCTTCTTTAAATTGTGGGAAGCAATATTTTGGATTGTCTGTGAAGATAAACAGTAAGCAAAAATACTAATTAAATTGTTAGGTTATGTTTTTTTGGATCTTGGGGAGACATAAACCCAATAAGCAGTGCTCTCTCCTTCCTCAACAGAGCTGCCGTCAACTTCTAGATAACCTTCCCCAGCTCTAGCTTCTAACCTAAGCAGCTATAGATAGAGCATGGCTTTGAATATAATTAACTACTCTCCTTATTAGGTGACCACTAATATCTCCAAGTGATCTTCAAGTACAGTCCCATATATAAAATAATGAATAATCCAAATGAGGTAACCAAGGAATAGGCAACTAAGAGAAAAGTCTCTGAATCCCCAAATTGAGGTAAAATTGGCACATAGGATGAATTTATGCAAAAAGCAATAGTCCTTTCTTTTTTTCTTTTTTCTTTTTCTTTCTTTCTTTCTTTCTTTCTTTCTTTCTTTCTTTCTTTCCTTCTCTCCATCTTGTTGTTGAAATATCATGAATGTTTTTCTTTTTGTTTCACTGTGAGCTTCCCAGCATCACTGGAATAAAATGGCACCTAAGTCAATTAAATTAAACCCACAATTGTTCTGGCTTCATGCTCTACATATTTTAGGTGACAACCTGTTCCATCATACATACCAAAGAGTTTGGGCACCTGCCCTTTTTATAAAGAATGTAGTGGCAACCCCAAACATCTCTTCTTAGGAAGATTGTACTGGATGGGCAGAATAGTCACAAGAAACAGCCTTAGGCACATGACTACCAAGCCATAATACAAGCATTATGAATTGAACTTTGAAATGTATTGGTGACAAATCCCAAAGTAGTAACATTATATTACCTTTGAATTACCCTTCAACTAGCACCCTTGAATAGCTAATTACTGGATTTTGGAATAACCTGCAGTTTTCAATGTGTCTTTAAAGTAGTCCCACATGAAGTGCATTAAAACAGTGTAAATGCATGATAAATGTGTGAGTTACACACCAATGCAATAGATTTGATAAATGATCATGGGGTACATTTAGAACTGCTATGTTCTCCCAACATAATGTAATGTCATTGAATTGTAGAATTACAAAAATTGGAAAGAGTTATTTGGGCCATCTTCTGTTCAGTTATTAAAGAATATCTTATATATGGCTATCTAAGCTTTCCTTAATCAAAGCCAATCAAAGCCAAGAGAACTCAGTACCTTTTGGGGTATTGAAATCATGGTGAGTCTTACTTCTGATACCTACAAATGTTTGGTAATATCCTATATTGGGGAATAAATGCAATATCAACTTGAGTAAAGGGCTCCAAAGAAAATCAAAGAATAACTCTTGGTGATGAGCTCCTTGAGTTACATAATTAACAATGTAATTTATATAATCAAGAAATTAAGCTCAAAAGTAGTTGTATGAATTATTTTCTACTTTTGATTTTTCAAGCATTGTTTCTGAAAGTTTGTTAAGCTAAAATCATTTTTGTTGCCAGAAGCATATATAAACGCTTGTGTGTTATAGAAATATAACATATTTATGCTGGTAATTGTATATATACAGTTATCAGTATAATTGTATGTCTGATGAAAAAATTGAGATTGCTTGTGTGTATGTTCCATCAGGCATAGAATTATGTTGACTCAATGATTAAGTAAATGACTTTTTAAATTGCATTTTTCATAACAGTTTATTGAAGTTACTTTTGTTTTTTTATGCATCAGTAAATCATCATCAGTCGTCTCCTCAAATATTTAAAGAGGTGCTTGATGAAAAATAATTTTTACTTCATTTGTTTAAAGAAATTAGAATTCATTGATCTCTCTGGCAAGATGTAAAAATACTAATGTTTGAAGCTGTGCTTTGTTTTTGTGATGGTGCAGCTCTCATTATTCTTATGATGGTTTCCTCCAGAATTTCCAGTTGTTAGAAGAGGCCTCGTGCATGTACCCACAGATGCCTCCTTTGCTATGAATGAAACCAGAGAAGGAAACTAAAATAATGCCAAGAAGGATAATGGAGAGGATGAAACACGTTCAGACTCCACAATATCGAAATGGAATTTGTGTTGAGTCAGAAATCATCTGGCTTAGCACTGGATCCTGATATAGCTCTGAATGTGATGCCATTTTGCCTGAGAAGATTCTCCTGAACTCATAGCTTATCTTTGATCAGCACATAGATATCTTTTCCTGTGGGAAGTTTTTGTCCAACCTGAACTGATGCCCAATTGTAACTCTCACATCTGAATTATAAAAAAAATGGATTCATAGTATGTGCTCTACTTGGACCTTCCTTTGAAGACCATCTGGACAATTCAGGTGGTGTAAAGTACACCTGCTTAAAGGCAGGCAGAGAAGATATTTTGCCCACCTCTTTTGCAAGCCCAATGCAATTAAGGTTTCTCTTACCAGACACCAGTAGAAAGGACTTCACATGTCATGAGTAAATTTCTACTCCAGCTTCTATTATTTATTCAATTGTAACATTTCACAAATTACTTTACTTGCAATAAGTTACATAAAAAGTCATAATGACATCATCACATATACCACCATAAAATGCAAATTGATAAATTATATAGATTATTTTGATGCCTTGCTCTTCTGTTCTGCAGACGTTCTTCAGTAAGGGACACCTCTTTCCTCCAAGCATCTTGTTAAAGAAGGTTTCACAGTTTAATTGAAAGTTATTTTGATTGACAAGAATTAATTTAGTCTCCAATACCATATAGCAACCAACCATCAAGGAAGCCCTTTGTCAGAGTTCCAAGTAACACCCCCAATGAAAGAAAACTCAGAGACTCAAAGCTTCCAGGTTTTTCCCGTCCAAAGGAAAGTTCAAGTCCCTGCCCAAAACCCATATGTCCATCACATGGTCTAATCCAAGCACCAAGCAACTGGAGATGCCTTTCAGTTCCAGCCATCCAGATGCAGGGCAAGATGTCCTTGACTTTCTGAGAAAGGAATGTTATTATGATAATATATCACCCCTTCCCACTATCCCACTGTAGTAACTGTGGTAGGCCTGAAGATCCAATGAAAAATATGGCTTCCAGGGTTGACACCCTTCACTGCATCTTTTAAGGAAGGGAATCAAGACTATTGTTTTTCAGTATGCATTTGAAGTTTAAAATGTTATTTCTCTGAGCTCTAGATAATTTTCTTAAATTTGGTTTTGTGATTCTTAATGTCAGTTGATTTGTAAATATCTTTGTCAGTTGATTTGTAGTTATCTTTATGATTGTTTAATGGACTGTACTACTATGCTTCAAAAAAGGTAAGCCATCCAGAATATTTGGATGAGAGTGATGATTACTCTAATTAATTAAGTGTCACAATGGAATATTTTTACTTCTGTCATTAGAATGGGGGGGATGTTACCTTCTGAAGGATCTTTGAAGGGAAACTTTATCTGAACAACCATGAAAGTGCTTTTCTTCATTCTCTAAGGAAATTCATCATTGGATCCTTCCTTCAGCCAGATGACTTTAGAAAGTCTTAAAAGGAATATATGGGACTTGGGTAGAAGTCTGAAATTTGAAAACTCTTTTCACCTCATGGAAATGACCTCACATTGAGTGAATATTGGGCAGGCTTGATGGATGTTTAGGTATGTGTTTGAGTGAGTGAAAGGGAAGAGGGGTTTAAATAACAACATCACAATGAAACTAACAGTGCCTGTTTTTAATTACACACACTTAAAGACAAAAAAACAACATACCTAACTATCAAAGGAAGGTCTAACTATTTTGGAGTAATAGTTATTCTGTCAGTGCATGGATAAGCAAACAATTTTTCCATAAATAATATACTTAAGGGAATAGCTGAAAATTTGTCAAGAGAGAGGTTTAAAATTAATATGTATTCACTGAAGCCATTCTGCTGGCCCCTACTCTACATGAAGTAGGATCGTGAGCATAGTGATTATAGTTTTTGTCATTGTGACTATTTAAAAATAACATAAACATTTGTATCATTTCTTCTGACATACACATTTCAATAAAAATTTAAAATTATTGCATATTTTTTATGCCAAAGACTGAAAATAAGTTAACAAATACACATATTTGGATGCACATTGTCCCCCTAAGATGTATATTTTTTTCTTTTAAAAATGAGGCAGGCTATAAATTTCAGAAAATCTAAGAAGTTTTAAAATTAATCATAGTTGGATATAAGTTAAACATGTGAATTGGATAAGTTTTCATAAACCAGGCAGAAAAGACAAGAATTTCTCCCATCTCTGGTTTCATTTTTAATGTGGAAGCTGCAGTGTTTTAAGAAATGGGTTTTCTGATTGTTTCAGTGGGAAAGCCCACCAGAAAACATGGTGTCAGGACATGTAAATTGGTTTCCTGTCCTGAAATTTGCAAGAGCCAGTTTCCTTTCTTCCTACTCACCTATTTATGTTACACAGCAATGGTTGCAGCTGGTAGGATAAATAATTGGATGAGAGGGGGGGAACAGCTCTTTTTCTACTATTTTTTTTTTTGCTGTACACGTTCAATTACTGCTTTGTTTATGTTTTTACTAAAGTGGCTATTCTTGTTCATAGGTTTGATCAATCGCAGTATAATACGATCTTGTAGCTATTACATTTCATTCTATTCACCTAATATTATTCAGAACAATGCATTTAGGCATCTGAGCTAATTTCTTAAAACATTAGCAAATAGTTCCTTTTCTCTCCTTACAGGAAAATGGTCCAAAAAGATATTCCATACTTCATTTATCTGAAAACAGTTTCATCCCCAGCAGCTGTAATGTAATAGGGTAGTTTTATACATTCAAAGGAGATGCCTGCTTGAGGAAACAGATAAAAATAACAAATTAAATGGTTCAGTGAATGCCTAGTTCTGGAACTATTTATAATTGTATAGCACTTGAAAACTGAGATAGCTACTTAATTTATGGGACACTGTGAACAGGGATCTCTATCTAACCATGAGGTATCATGAACATTAATGCTCGTGTTAAATTTCTCAGATTTTAAAATTAATCAGAAACTTAAAAATTGAAGAAAGGGAAGGAAAATATATGTATTAAACCAAGTAATTTAGATGTATTAAAACTTGAAAGACCCACATTTTCCCAATACATTTAAAATATCAAGCTGTATTGGTTAAACCCGTGATGGTGAACTTATGGCACGGGTACACAGGTGGCACGTGGAGCCATATCAGGGGGAACACGAGCATTGCCCAGCTAGGTGTATGCTGGTGCTGGCCAGCTGATTTCAGGCCCACCAGAAGTTGGGAAAGAGGCTGCTTAAAGACTCTGGAGGACCTGGGGGGTAGTGAAGGTCCATTTTTCACTCTCCCCAGGCTCCAGAGCCTTTCTAGGGAGGGTGGGGTGAATTGAATTATGGGTGTGGGTACACAGATGCGCAACTGCCCCCAGGCACCCCCCACCTTTGGCACACGATGGCAAAAAGGTTAGCCATCATTGGGTTAAACTTTTAAAATGCTTTTGAATACAGTATCATACTGTGAACTCAGATTAATTTATTTACAAAGTTATGCATTTAGCTAATTTATATTCCATCCTTGACTGGTTCAATAAAAGGACTCAAAGCAACTTACAACATTTAATTAGTAGACGTCATCTGTCAAAGACTGTTGCCTTCTCAGAATATTTTATGATGCTGTTTATTATTTTTTGTTCATCAAATCTATGGTATCAAAAACAATAAAAGGCATCATCTGTCAAAAATTGTTTCTCTCTCAGAGTATCTTATGCTGCTTTATTATTTTTGTTCATTTTTTTCTTCAACTTATTAGTTTTTGTCCATTTCATTCTATGGTATAGTAGAGAAAATTGTGACTAGCCATGCTGGCTACAGAATTCTGAGAGTAGAAGCAGGGGTAAAATCCAGCAGCTTCTGACAGGTTCTGGAGAACCAGTAGCGGAAACTTTGAGCAGTTCAGAGAACCGGCAAATACCACCTCTGGCTGGTCCCAGTGGGGTGGGAATGGAGATTTTGCAATATCCTTCTCCCAGAAGTGGAGAGGGAATGGGAATTTTGTAGTATCCTTCCCCTGGAGTGGGTTGGGAATGGAGATTTTACAGTATCCTTCCCCTGCCATGCCCACCAAGCCACACCACAGCCATAGTAAAAAAAATAAATAAATGGATTTCACCACTAAGTTGAAGTCCAATCATCTTAAAATTGCTAAGGTTGAGAAACACTGACTTAGTCTTTTATTAAGGCCACTTTGATAGTTGATTGATTAAATTCTATGTTTTGTTACATAATTCACTTTATCCTTTCATTCCCATTATGAACACAAATATGACATACAGATTGAATTATATGTTTGAGATGGACACAGTAGTTCTCCTTCACTTATGGGTTATTTTTTCATATTGTACTGTAGAGCTTGATAGTCTTAAACTGAAAATCAATGTAGGTTGTAACATTTATTCACAGAAACCCATGTCTATTGCTTTTTTCTTGCATGTCCTTAGAATGTACTTCAAGATACACAGATTATTAGTAAATAACATTCATTTGTTCTATTATTAACTATTTTGTTTGAAAGAGATGATCAAATTATTAAGCAGTCATTGGCCATCAGCATCAGACTCTTAGTTTAACCAATTTGCTATGATCATGAGATATTTTGAAGAATGGTGGAGGTCTTGTGTGTAAAACATCAGAAAATTTGGAGCAGAGAAACATTTGTTCCTAGTTATTCATACCTATACCTGTATAGTGGTTAAAATAGTAAAGATCTGCTTGTGAATCTATAAAAGAAAAAGGAACATATCTCTAGATACTTTGGGACATGGGTGTCAAACTGGATTTCTTCAAGAGCCAGATGAGTATTGTAGTTCTCCCCCATGGTCTGGCCAGCGGGGTGAGAGAGATGGATCAGATGCCTCCTGCAGCACCCTGCTGGCCAAAATGGGGCATGGGGGACATGCACATGCGCCGCCCCCCCGGTGCCTCATTTTCAGCCTGTACAGCTTATTGCAGCACCCTGTTTTGGCTGCCAAAGGCACCACAGATCAGTCATTTGCTATTTCCAGATAATCACAATCAAGAAGGGCTGACTAGAATGCCAAACAATTGTTGACTGAACAAGCATCACACTGATAAATCAGATCATCAATGCATGAAATAAAATTTCTGAAGTGTTTTCGATTGCCTGCCAAGTGGTTGAGAATACTGATGCCCATCGTACTTCCTTCCTTCCACAGTGTAGCCCAACTGATTACAACAACTAATTCTGTTGATCATTATTGCCCATCTCTGTTGCCCATCTGGTAGAAACTGAAATCATACATATACCTCTGTAGTAGATTTCCCAAACTGTGAAGTGTGCCTCTCTTGAGAAATACAAAGGGAAATACAAAGCACCTTTTAGTTGTACATTGCTACAATTTTTTAAAAAAAATTGTAGAGCCTGTAGGATATTTTTATTCTACTGCAATTCCATTTCCTGCATTTTGTTAGGAGCAGGATTCCAAGCAGATAGCTAATCACATCGACCCACTGTTATTAATACATCTTACATATTTAAAGTAGGTTGCACTGAAAAGAAGAGCTTAATCACTTGAGCTGACATCTATATGAGAAATTATTGTTAAGTGGCACTGATGTTTCTGCTAACTGTTAAACTCTTTAATATGAAAAGACTTTAGTGGGAAAAAAAGTCAAAAGCATTTCACACCACATGTTCTATTCAGCTGTTAGAAAAGTGAATAAACGAGGACGGGCATGGCATTGCTATGCAGAAGAAATAGTTGTATATTGTAAGATTCTGCAGTCAACTCCCACAACTGCCACTTTTAGCACAGCAAATTCAGTAGAACAAGCTGGTGCCGTTTCGCCTTGTTGCTAATTGCGTGATAATCCCGTCAGTGCATTGTCAAATTAGTGGAGTTTCATTCTTGTCATGTCTTCATTTCAGAACTCCATAGTCAGCTTCACTTTGGTTGGCCTTGTCAGATTACCAAGATATTTTTAGGGGGAGGGGAATATCTGGTACAATAGTAAAGGCACTCTATAACAAATGTTGCTGGAGAAGACTCCTGCGAGTCCTTTGGACTGCAAAGTGATCCAACCGGTCAGTCCTAGAGAAGATCAACCCAGACTGATCTTTAGAAGGCCAGAGCCTGAAGATGAAACTCAAAAATTTGGCCACCTAATGAGAGGGAAGGACTCACTGGAGAAGTAATGCTGGGGAAGATTGAGGGCCAAAGAAGAAGGGGATGACAGAGAACAAGGTGGCTGGACGGAGTCATTGAAGCAGTAGGTGTGAGCTTGAGTGGACTTGAGAGGATGGTGGAGGACAGGAAGGCCTGGAGGAATGTTGTCCATGGGGTCATGATGGGTTGGACACTACTTCCCAACTAACAACAACAACAATAGTGAATGTATTGTAGAAGGCAGTAGTATGAACCATCATACAAGAAAAACTTAGGACAGGGGTCTCCAACCTTGGCAACTTTAAAACGTGTGGACTTCAACTCCCAGAATTCCTTTGCTGGCTAGATCTGGAGACCCCAGATCAAGGAGACAATTAAGATTTTAAGGGAAAATAATAGTGCAAATATGGTTGAGCATGAGAGAATGCTCTTCGGGATTCATTTATAGATAGAAAAGAAAATTGATCTGCTGGCTACTGCAAGAAAGGAAAATGATCCAGGAGCCTAAACATAAATTATTTCCCAAAATCTTGCCTCCTTCCCTTATTTCCCTTATAATCCTGGTCTGGAAAAACAAAAAGGGTGTATTACTTTTTTTTTTAGCTCATGAACTTTTGTAGTCTTTTCTTTTGCTTACTTCCTTACTGCAACATTTATAAATCATTCCACATAGAGAGGATTTGTAGATAGGAGGCAATCAATGAAAACAGTAAAACAATAACACCCAGTACGAACATCCTATGTTCAAAAAATAATCAACAGAAACCCAAAAATTTGCATAAGAAGGGAGGTCTTTGCCTGAGGCAGTTTCGAAATCAGTATGGTTTTGCTACCAGCTTTGGTTGCAGGTAAAGGATGTTCCATATTCATCATGCTTTAAAAAGATAAGTTTGTTTCTTATCCGCATGTAAGTCACAGAGAAAAGGCCTTTGGCAAAGCTTAAGAAAATCTATAGAGGGGCAGATGTTCTTTCAGTGCTCTGAATGGTATCACCAATATCTTGATCTCAGACTGGCAGTCAATAAAACCCTTTTACCCCGATGAGAGTCCTGCATAGCATTCTTGAAAACCATCTACCTGATGCATTCTATAGTAGAAGCAGCTTGGTGTTGTCTTCCCAGGCAATTCCATGTAGACCAAGTTTCAATAATCTGAAAATGAAATAGCCAAGCAATAAGTTGCTATGGCACATTTTCTGTTTCCAGAAATTATCACAGCTGACAAACTACCCAAGTTAACTCGCAGGGTCCTGAGCCACTGAGAACATTTGACACTTCAATAATGAAGACATGTTTCAGAATATTCCCACTGCATATTTTTATTCCTTAGAGAACTAAATCTCCATCTGCACCCTGTAGCTATTTTCTGCAAGTTAAACTGTCTTTCAGGCTGCAAGTTAACATTATGGTCAGCCTATCAGATCAATACAGACAAGAACAGATATAGATAAGTAGTCTCACATTTGTTTTCAGTGTCTTCTACCCAAATGCAATCTATCTCACAAGCTCAATTTTTGTACATTTGTTCAGATTGAAATAGAAGAGAGCAGCATGATCCCCGTTTCCGTGCACAATTAGAAAGAAGTATCTCCTATCAAATTTAGAAAACTGAAGTATACTGAAACTGACCTCATTTTCCCAAAGAAATGGGTGGCATTTGCAGGAAAAGTAACCTTAGATCATTCAAGGCAATTTATATTGCCACTCTGATTTTTTAGGTTAAACAGTTTCATTCCAGGCTTCCCACTGACTATCAATTCTCAAAGCTTCTTAAAAGTATGATAAATATATACAGTAATTCCAAGGTGGTTTTTTTTTTACAGAGTGGGAAATCTAATGGACTACACTCTGAAGGCAGCTTGTACAATAGAGATTTTTCCCTTTCCCCCTCCTTCCAGCAAAAATGTGCACTATCTTCCATGTCTCCGGAGAGACTTTCCCAGAGCATAGTTTGTATAGCATAGAGTATAGCAGGAGGAAGAAGAAAAGAAAAAGATTTGACCAGGAACTGGTCACAATATTGTATCCCACCTAGATCTTTGGCCATTTGTAAGTCAGCATACATTACGTAATTGTGTCATTTCAAGATTGGAGAAAAAATGCCAATCTATGGGTCTTGTACTTGTTGAAAAAAATAAAGCCATATTTAACTCTGTAGGCTTCATTTTGAAGTATGTATCAACAATCCTGAGCTAAAATATATAACCAGGACCACTCATTATATACATTTAACAAGTCCCAAGAACAAAATGAAGACACATTTTAAAAAAGAAATAAAGTAGTACAATGGGGTGAATTTTATACCACATGAATACTACTCTCATGGAATCATTGTAACTCTTACAAACAAATTTTCCTGCTTAACAGTTTCAGTTAATTTCTATTTCATAGAGATACGGATGAACTAATAGTATGATGCAAATATTCAAAGTGAAGATTTGTTTCAAAAGCAGTTCAATCAAATCTTCAGATCAAATTAGATTGAAACATTGAGTCACTCTAGTTGGGCTGTCAAGTTTATCTGAATTGATTTTATTGTTTGAAGCTTTCTTTGAATGAATACAGACAGACTTTCTCTAAATCAATGTGACAGTTTAAATAATTAATGAGATTATTCAATTTGACAATCCAAAATTAATTGGTTCAACAATCTGAACTTAACTGATTATTCAAACTGAATCACAACTAATTCACACAGCCTGACTAATTAGATCTACTGACACCCCAGAGATCCAAAAGCTGTGACAGATTCTGCTGTTGTCAAACTGCATTTACATTTCTACCAAACTGATGAATTGCTGGATGCACAGAGCTGATCCAAGAGAGAATTTCAGGAGCAGCACATACAGGCAACCTGCAGGCCTTGAATCAATATGGCATTCAGTGGAGTTACTACTATAGCAGGTCTTGTCTCTTTACAATTTTGCAAGGGCAGAATTTAAATGAGAATGACTTCCTTTCCCAGTGCACTAGCAGTGCCATCACTTTGACAAATGGCTGTTTGGCTGGCTCTGGGTAGCCTATCTGTGCTGAGCAGGGGTCATGCATGCAATGGAACGTGTGGATAACCTTGGGGAACAAGGAAAAAAGATACTACCTGCAGAATAATAAGACAAGAGAGACAGAAGCTCGCAGTAGCTTAATGATTAGAAAAAGAAACTTTGGAAGGACCAGCCCTAATGCATCAAGTAGTTAAAAACAGTGGTGGGAAGTTTGTGCTTTTACACTTAACAGATTGGAAGGGACTTTTGAGGTCTTCTACTCGAGCACTCTGCTCAGACAGAAAACCCTGTACTATTTCAGATAAATGGTTGCCCAATGTCCTCTTAAAAACTTCCAGTGTTGGAGCATTCACAACTTCTGGAGGCAAGTTCTTCCACTGATTAATCATTCTAACTGTCAGGAAATTTTTCCTTACTTCTAAGTTACTTCTCTCCTTGATTAGTTTCCATCCATTGCTTCTTGTGTTGCCCTCAGGTGCTTTGGAGAATAGCTTGACTCCTTCTTCTATCTGGCAACCCCTGAGATATTGGAACATTGTTATCATGTCACCTCTAGTTCTTCTTTTCATTAGACTCTATATACCCAATTCCAGCAACCATTTTTATATATTTAGCCTCCAATTCCATTTATTCCAATAATCATCTTTATTGCTCTTCTCTGCACTCTTTTTAGAGTGTCAACACTTACAACACTGTTAATGTATTCTTATATTAAGTTAAGGTGACCAGATTTTTAACTTTTGTAAGGTGGGACACCATTGAAATGGAGGGGGGGATTTTTTAAGAACGCTCTGCACATGAGCAAGAGCATGGTCTTCTGCGCATGTGCAGTAAAGCACATTGCATGTGCTCTCTGCGCATGCACAGTAGAGCACCAACAGCATGTTGCTGCTGTCCCCATCTCTTAGCTCTGCCCTGGAGGAGACGGGGCGAGTGGGTTGCCAGTCGAGGATGGGGGCCGTGGCGGCAGCTGCGCTTGGGACTGCTTTGTTCTCCAGCCCCTTACTCCTTTCCTCGCTCGGCTGCTACTGCTCTGGGTGCCGCCAGGGCAAGCAAGCACGGTGTATGTGTGCATGTGTGGTGGTGAGGGGCATGGACTGTTCGGCGCTGAGGTAGAAGCAGCCGTGGTGACTTTACACGCCACC
>JANHFP010004930.1:361113-373659 GCA_032468135.1 Calamaria suluensis
TCCAAGTCGTTGATGAAGATGTTGAAGAGTACTGGGCCTAAAACAGAGCCTTGGGGTACTCCACTGTATACTTCCCTTTCAGTGACATTGAGTTGGCCATGCCCGCTCAGTCACAGGACACCTCCCAAGTGGGGTTGGAGGACACTGAGGATGAGTTTGTAGCACCAAGGAGCTATGTGTGGATTGAAAACATTTGGGAACCACTGGGCTAGATCTTCAGCTAATTCCAAATGTCCCTGTATATTGTGTCATTTATTTAATTGGTTTTGGGATTATTTCTTTATAACTTTTGACTACATAGCTGATGTGTTTTTCCCATGACATTTGGCCATCATCTTAGGCCAAAATAAAATGCAATCTTAAATTTTAAATCTTAAAATCTTAAATTTTTAAAAATTATTTTCTTTTTTGTATTTTTTAAGTTATAGCAGTGGAATGGGTAAGATTCTGATTTCTCTTGGAGAGGGAAGTGTGTGTGTGTGTGTGTGTGTGTGTGTGTTTTCTTTCTTGGGTCATTAAGAGGATTAGGAGAAAGTATGTTAGTGTATCAGTAGTGGTAAATGTCAAATTCTTTCTCTCACCTCAATTGAACCCCACCAGAAAAGATCAGGAGCATACCTAAAAGGCAAATGATTTCCAATTTTTACAAAAAAAACCACTGATATGTCTATGTATTTACTAAGAGATGGATTTACATTGGACAAGGCTTTCATCTTGATCTCATCAACAATCCAGATAGAGGCAGCCACCTGGTAATTATTTAACAACAAGCAGATACCTTACATCCTGGATATAAACTGTTTCAACTCCTACCCTTAAAACAATGCTATAGACTACATGCCGCCAGAACAACTAGACAAAAGAACAGGATTTTTCCTGAACACCATCATTCTGCTAAACAAATAATTCCCTCAATATTGTCAAACTATTTACTAAGTTTGCATTACTATTAATCTTCTCATCGTTCCTATCACCCATTTCCTCCCACTTATGAGTGTAACCTTGTTGCTGGTATCCTTAAGATATATATTGACTGTTTCCTGATATGATTTGATTGCTTACTTGTTCCCTATGACTATCATTAAGTGTTTTACCTTATGATTCTTGATGAATGTATATTTTCTTTTAAGTACACCAGGAACATATGCACAAAGACAAATCACACTTGGCCAATAAAAATTCTATTCTATTCTATTCTATTCAGATGGGAGAGAAGGGATGGTTGGTTCCAAATCACAGTGCTTTTGTGCCATACAATTCCAAGTAAAGGGATGTAAGAGATCTGGAAACTGTAATTATGTATGTACCCTTTCTTTAGATACATACTAGATGTACCGTTATTTCCCAATTAAGTGACTTCAGTATCCTTCATGTACTATAAATGCCTCAATTTTATTTCTTTGCTCTCAGCATAAGTATCTAATAATAGTAGACAATACAATAGTATTACTATAGAATATAATATTACAATATAATAATACAATAAAGATATTGTAAATATCATTTCAATAATAATAGTTTGGAAGACAAATACATAAATAAGGTAAATGAACTATATAAAAGGAACAAACAGATATATGAACTATTTATATCATTTAAGGTTAAACAGTCTTGCTTATGGGATCAAATAGGGAACATTCCTAATCTGCAATATTAACAAGATGGTTGATCATTGCTGAAAAAATATAATGAGCAGTTGCCAAGACTTCTGTTTTCACTGAATAAGTCTACTTTAAAAACTGCACATTTCTAACAAATATACTATGAGCTGACACAAAATGAAAAACATTTCAAAAATAAATATTAATCCTTAGACTGTGTTTTAAAGCTTTAAAAACCTACATGTTTTCCATCATAAATATTAATGCTCAGATTATATAGACTTTTGATAATACACTTTTATGATACATATATATGTGTGGCTTGAAAAATTACATGTCATTTTTTGGAAAACACTATATATTCACAGGACTTCATCTCTGCTACAGATAATGTAGTTGGAACAGACAGCACTTGGAAAAGAAAACCCACAGATCTAAATATTTATTTCCTATCACAGGTTCCTGAATCCAGATTTTCACTCTTGATGGTTGCATAATCTTCTTCAAAAACTCAAGCCAACTATTTACTCCCTTTTATAGGATCTATCATGTTACAATAAAACAGGCATAAATTATTGAATTCTGTCTTTGTGATTGCCAAGTACTGATTCATCAGTGCAAAATCACTCAAATGCCAATGGATTTTGAATGAGAAATATGTGCTCAGAATGAAAGGCTCACATTTTTGTGGTGCCTAGGTGTTTGTACCTTAAGGAGCCAAATCACATTAGACAGACAATGTTCAATGCATATTAAGATAATAAAAATATACTCACTACTAACAAAGAAAATTTCTCTCAACAATTATTGCCCAGGCTGTGGGGGGCAATATGATGACTCTTCAAACCGCTTAGTGAGGTCTGTAAAGCACTGTGAAGCGGTATACAAGTCTAAGTTCTATTGCTAGTCATTGCTAACACTTTTTTCTTCATTAGTTATTTTATAGCCTTATTCTTCATTCCAAATACTTGCAGCAAGTACTACACTGACCATTTCTCATCTACTACTACTCTCCCACTCTATCAAAATGGTAGCTGCAGTGCAGTGGTGAAATCCAATTTTTTTTTACTACCGCTTCTGTGGGCGTAGCTTGGTAGGCATGGTGTGTCATGGTGGGTGTGTCTTGGTGGGCATGGCAGGGGAAGGATACTGCAAAATCCCCATTCCCACCCCACTCTGAGCCAGCCAGAAGTGGTATTTGCCCATTCTCTGAACTGCTTAAAATTTCTGCTACGGGTTCTCCAGAACCTGCCAGAACCTGCTGAATTTCACCCCTGCTATAGTGGCACCAACAATGGCAAGTGGTAGCCACAGTGCTCCAAACCTGATTTTGGATCATATATGCAAAAAACAAAACAAAAAAACACAGAAGGATTTTGGTATCTGTTGCATATAGTATTGTTCCCATTGACCAATGTCCAATTTAAAAAAAAGATATTTGGGATTAGATTGGAACAAATGGATAGAAAAAGGAGGATCATCTCCACTGTTTTTAATCTCTGTTGATTTATCCATATCTAATCTACGTGCTCATGTATGCATTCTTAGTTCTGAAAGCAAGACTACTGTTGCAGATCTTTTTCTGAGCATTTGGTTGCCTGTAATTATAACATTTTCTGAGCAAAACGGTAGTAGGATCAACTATTATGTTCAACTAAACTCCTTTTTTATCAACAAAGACCAGAACCTGAGCAACTTTCTTTGCATCAATTTATACGTAGTTGGCTTAGGTTATGGATCATTGGTTGAAGAAGTGTTTGTTTGGGAACATATTATATAATCCTCCTCTCACTGCAGGTTAAAAAAACAGAGCCATAAACCTCTGTAGACAGCAGAATATATTTTCTTATGCCATTCAAACTTGGAACTCTAAGATGAAGTTTGTTGTGTTTGCTCTTGTTTCATTTTGACTGAAAATTCATGGTGCATGTAGCTGTCTGCAATCTTTCTTTGTACTATATATACCTAATGTGGTTGGTTGTGTAGATCAACATGTACTTGAACTGTCTTGGGTGGCAGTTTTAGGCCTCCTGATCTTATAGATTTATTTTAGCTGAGACGACATAAACTGGCTCTTGCATTTTGATTGACAAATTGAAATCCTTTGCTTGGCAAGAGAAGACATGACCAAAAGTATTTCACCGGTTCGTAACATTGATGAGTTTCAATTTTTTTTTACTACTGGTAAAAAAGGCATGGCTTGGTGGGCATGGCAGGGGAAGGATACTGTAAAATCTCCATTCCTTCCCCAATGCAGGGGAAGATTACTGCAAAATCCCCATTTCATCCTGATCAGCTGGGACTTGGGAGGCAGAGGAGAGATGGAGGCTGTGCCAGTCAGAATTTTTACTACAGATTCTCTGAACTATGCAGAATTTCCGCTACTGATTCTCCAGAACTGGTCAGAACCTGCTGAAACCAACCTCTGGTTCATAAATTATAATATTAGCTGCTTGGTTATTGCTTTTCTTCTACCATAATTCATGGTGTCCTGTGTCCACTAATGTTAAGGAAGTGATAGGCATGAAGATGTCAAAAAAACAGCTTTGATGCCTGTTCTTTAGCAATGCCACATCAAACTCATTTATGGCTAACTTACTTATCCAGTGAACAGAAAGTCTGTCCAGTTCGTTTCTGATAGTAGTAGTCACACTTGGTGGTCCAAGACAATATTGCTTAAAAATAATTAAGGAGTATGCCATGGCAGGAAGATTCAAGTTCAAATCCCTCTGTAGCCCTAAACTCAAAGGCTGACTTTGAACTTGTATGCTTTTTTAAAACTTGTATGCTTTTTCAGTGTTTACATCAAATGATTGCTTCTTAAGAAAAAAAAGGTTAGGGATGGAGAAATATGAAATAAATCATCTTGAGCTTCTGGAGGAAATGTGAGGTATAAATTTACCCAAAAAAGAAAGCAAAGGGAAAAAAAGTAGCTCTTAACAATATCTTCAAAATGTATGCTCATCCTTAACACTTAAATGCCTCTGCTACATCTAAGGTGTCACGTGATGTATCACAACTTTTTTTCCCTTCACTAAAATGGGATAGGGGTAGCCAGCACATGATGCATCCAGCCTGCAGGCCCCAACGTTAACACTCCTGATCTAAGGCAGGGGTCTCCAACCTTGCTGGCTGAGGAATTCTGACAGTTGAAGTCCACAAGTCTTAAAGTTGCCAAGGTTGGAGACCTCTGATCTAAAGTATTCTGTGGAAAATGGTAGTTGTCCCTTGGCTCTACCCTGTCAAACCCTATTAAAAGAAGATCTGCTTCTGGCATGACTTTATTGTCCAACCATGATCATAAAGGTCTCAAAAAGAGAAAGTTGCATCTCTACAATAGCTTCCAATATATGTCACCTGGTAAATTCATAAACATCTTCCCAAATATGCAGTCCAGTTCAAAATTCAGAAAGGGAGAACTGTTTGCACTGAACCATCTTCAGAATGCTTCTATAATCCTACATTAGTAATTATTTGCTTGCATTTTAGCAGTGTTCATAAACTGTGAAAGCTTTGCTATGCGGCAAAGCCTACCGAAAAAATTCTGACCTTGTGGCCAAGGGTTTAAACACAATGAGTGAATGAAGAATTAAAAGAATTCAGAAAAATCAGTTGAGCTACAGGGAAGGTGAGTGCTGAAATAATCAAGTAATCCCTTTGGGTGTCCTGTTCCCAGAGAGGTTATGAAGTAAGATGTAACAGCCTTGTAATCCACAAGGGGCCACTTCCTTATTCCATCATTGTCCTTTATCCTCCACATCTGACTTTGAGTTGAATTACACTGAATCTGAAATAATGAGATGCTTCAAAAACTGTTATTCACAGCCTCCCAGGATGGAAAGGGCAAATAATGGCTTTGATATTTCCATTCAGCTCACAAATGTCAGCTTGACCCAGCTATTTTAGGTGTGATTCTAGGTAAGGTTATGCATTAAAAACACTGTGGTGGAAGAAATAACTGCTCTGCTTCAGTCTGGAATTGGGACATGCAAGGGACAGTAAAAAAAAAAACAGTTTGGAAACAATGAAATTGACTGTAGGATAGCAGGAAGATTAACATTGCTCAGTTAATCACTGTATATTTTGCAAGAAGTTAAAATGCTCAGAGGAATAAGTGGTTTAAATCCCATTGTTTTCTGTGGGATAACTAACTTCTCTTAGACTGGGTTTGGGGGTTAATTAATATATATAAAATATGGGAATGAGGTGGGAAGTACATGTATTTAAGAACTGGCGATATTACTCTAGCAACTGAATCAGTGGTGGGTTTCCAAAATTTTTACTACTGGTTCTGTGGGTGTGGCTTGGTGGGTTTGGCATGGCTTGGTGGGTATGACAGGGGAAGGATACTCCTGTAAAATCTCAATTTCCTTCCGATCAGCTGGAACTTGGGAGGCAGAGAATAGATGGGGGTAGGGCCAGTAAGAAATTTTACTACCACTTCTCCAAACTACTCAAAATTTCTGCTCCAAGTTCTTCAGAACTGGTCAGAACCTGCTAAAACCCACCTCTGATCTGAATTCCATGTCAACAAATTCAGTTTGTTATGCAAGAGGAATGAGCCTAAATTTAGGTGGCCAAATTCCCAAATGCATAGTATGGGACTGATGGTCCATCTGCATTCAGAAGGCCTTTGGTGAGAATTGGTCTTCTAGGAGGATGCAAACCCAGTTTGTAAATAGCTGACTGCTGAATTTTACTTCCAGCGTGCTGTCCTTCTGGGCCTCCTTTAGCAGACATGTGATGTTCAGGAGTTTAAATCTATGGGTCAAGGAGCTAACTTCTAAGGAGGGCTTGACAATATATTGGCTAGGAAACCATTATGTGATTCATAACTGAAATGCTAATCCTAGCCAAGGCTATTTTGTAATTGTCATCCTTACTGGGTAGGCCAGACAGGAAACACAACCAAATAAACTAATTCTACTTTACTGTAAGGCTACATTAATAGAATTTTGCAAGTTTGCAAGTATAATTTTCTTGCCAACCCAAGAAACCTACATTGGGATTCTTTTGAGTTCTTGCCCTGCTTGCTATCTAGCTGTGGGCTAACCTATTTCTTATCTGACTGTCCCTGGTCAGCACCTCTTTGCCCTGTCTCTCAAGTTCTTTCCTAATCACCATTATACTAATATAGCCTGTGAAACGTAAACATGTTAACAAGTTACTCCTTGTCAAATATAAAGTCCAATTCTAAATCACTCCGCTATGCCCTTCTGAGAAACACTCACCATTTAATTGACTTATTTCCCTAGAATTCCAGAATTGGAAGAAGCCTCAGAGATTATCTATTCTCCCTTCTGACAATTAGAGAAATCCACAGTGAACTGGGATAGAATAGCAATGAAATGGCAGGATGCCAAGGAAGTAACAACTGTGAAATAACATTTCTTTGGAATGTTGAAAGCTTTCCTTCCAATTGGTTGGTCTGCATTCCCTAGCAACTAAGTGGGACCATGAATGTTGTTCGTTGAATAGACATTTTCTTGCTGTTGTCAATCTTCAATAGGGCTGCAAAATATTGGGAGGGAGGGCACTGGAAATTTTGAATGGTGAGCCAGTGTTGGCATATCAAAATTTGCTAGGGCCACCACACATACTGGTAAGTGGATTGTAAAAATGAAATGAATTTAACACAGTAAAACTTGAGTTAATGGAACCCTATTTTGCAATGGAAGAAATTTCCATAGGCATTCAACCCTACCCATCCTTACTCCAAATAATAGACAGGTTTGTTGTATCTGAAGCAATCCAGAACTGAATGTTATATATTAATATTATCTTCATTTTATGCCATTAGGAAAAATATACAAATTGCTGCAATAATAACCTTATATATGTAACTGATATCCAGGTATAACTGATCCCCCATCTGCCAAATAGTCTGCTAAAATGAGGCTTGATCAGTTCTTTCATTCTCTTCCAAATCTACTCAATTAAATTGTATTAATTAAATATCCCATCTTTAACCTAAATGGATTTCCATCTTTAGGGGGGGGGGAATCAATTTCTGAGGTTTAAAATGAATTATCTCCTAAAATGCACCTTTCGAAAAATCAATTTACAAGTAAATTAAGTTGGATAAAGTAAGAAGTTAATTTCCCCAATACTTTCCCTTTTTAAATTAAATTGATTGCTCATTGTCACCTACTGCTATTGCATTCTGGAATAACAGTCATCCAACTGGTACATTAGGAAATATGAAGAGGAATCTATTAGCTAGGTCTTTGAAGATGGATATATTCAGCCTTCATATCTGAAAACTCATACCAACTGGGAGGTGTTCTGTCATAATCCTCTTTAATTATTTTAATACTTAAAATACTGCTAGCTTCTTCCCCTTCAGCATTGTACATGTGCTTATGGGGCAGTTCTATGGAATTCCTAGTCCTCTTGTCAGATAATCTCAACAGACATTTATCTATCCCATAGCTGGCTGGAGAATTCTGGGAGTTGAAATCCACAAGTCTGAAAGCTGCCAAGTTTGAAGACCTGTGATAAATCCCATGCTAAATGCAACTGGACTTTCTTATTTTTCTTTAAAGACATTTCACTTCTCATCCAGGAAGCTTCTTCAGCCCTTACCCCCACCATCCAGTCAGAGTTGAAGAAGCTTCTTGGATGGGAAGCAAAACGTCTTCAAAGAAAAAACAGAAAGTCCAGTTGCCTCTTGCAAAAAAAATAGTACCTTTGGGAATCCCATGCTAAAGAAATACCTGTAGAAAGCCCAGTGCTTATCTGCCACCTCTTTGATCTACCCAGGACTTTGACATATCTTTCCAGGTTGCCCAATGTGGTGCCTTTACAGGTAATCCTCAACTTACAACAGCTCATTTAGTGACCATTTGAAGTTACAACAGCATTGAAAAAAATACTTATGACCAATTTTCACACTTATGACCATTTTAGCTTCCCCATGGCCATGTGATTTACATTTGAATCAGTGGTGAAATTCAGCCGGTTCTATCTGACTCGGGCGAACCGGTAGTGCCAGCGGTAGGAAGCTCCACCCACCCACCCGGACATCATCACCATTTTTTACCCTCTGCACATGCAGAGAAGGCTCTGCACATATGTAGAGGAGAGGAGGAGGTGCAGATGCTCACATTTCTGAACTGGTAGCAAAGGTAAGTAAATTTCACCCCTGATTTGGATGCTTGTCAACAGGGTCATCTTTATGATAGTTGCAGTGTCCCAGGATCATGTGATCACCTTTTGCGACCCGACAGGCAGAAGTCAATCCAGGTTCACTTAACAACTATGTTACTAACTTAATAACTGTAGTGATTCACTCCACAAATATGACAAGGAAAATGGGGCAAAACTCATTGAACTAATGTCTCACTTAGCAAAAGAAATTTTGGACTCAGTTATGGTTGGAAGTTGAGGACTACCTGTATTTATTCTATTTGTCAAAGCCTATTAACATTAATCTTGGCAAACTGTTCCATTATTTCTATCATTGTTAGTACATTAATTTTATTCTTACCTAACTTTATTGTTTTTATGCTTACTTTTCAGGCTTATCAGTAATTTTAAGTGCATCTGTTTCTACCTGGTGTTTTCTGGCGTAAAGACCATAATAAAGGTTGCTTTAGCTGTTCCCTTCAATCTTATTTTCTCAAGCAAGTGAAAATAAATTTTCTTGATAGTTTCTGCAACAGTCTTTCAAGCATTTAATCATCTCTTTGTTCCACTCTCGATCTCTTTTGGTTTACTCCTACTGGACTGCAGTTAAATAGCACAGTTCTGACCTTCTGATTCCTGGAACAATTTAAGTATTCCATTTGCGTTTTTTCTTACAAGTCAGACTTACTTAGTACTTACTTGACAGATCACCACCATCCCCACGTAGAATTCTCATGCTGATTGATATTGTCACTTATCAACATTGTCTCGGCTTTCAATATCTAGCTGCAGTTTAATGTTGCTGAATGACTGAATAAATGAAATGTAATAATGAATGCTGAACCAGTTCAAATCAATCCTAAGTATAAATCTATAAAGGAAATGCTGTATCATAAATTTAAAAACTGTTTCATTTTCCCACTGCAATAAATACTGCTAAGATGTGTGTCTTGATCTCTATATGTCAACTTAAGAAGGAAAGGCTAACTTAGCCCTTCAAAACAGATTCTGCTTAAGCTAAAGGTATTATCATGATTTGTGAAATTCAGGACAGTTCTGCACTGCAGGCTAAGCTGCTGGTCTCCCAGGCTGCTCCTGGCTGTTTCTTAAGCCAACTTCAGGAGTTCCAGTCTGATGGCAGCACGATGGCAATGAGGCTCAATTGAGCTCCAGTTTGGACTGCAATCACCAGAAGTCTAGTCTGTTATTCCCCTGCTTGTTGCTTCCCATTTAAACTTCATATATGTATATATGATTAGTTATGTAGTTGCATAGTTGGTATAAGATCTCTTGCAGAAAAAAAGACTTGTGCATCCCTCACATCTCATCTCTGGTGTAAGTTCTTGAGAAGCACAATAGCAGCCCCTTTGCACATTTGCAAAAATAAGTGTGCTGTATATAGTTACAATTGTTGCAAAACTGTTGCAGCCTGCCTGGAAAGCAGTGGGTTGCTTGCTAGGGTTTAGTGGTTACTATGTTGCAAGGTTTAATTACGGTGTATCTTTTGGCGCGAAAGCCGGCTATATAAGAGGCGGCTGGGAATACAGTTTCAGTTCTGTATTGTATGCTCCCTGTGTTACTTGTCTTGAATAAACCTGTGTGAATGACCCTTGGACTGGCTTATTTCCCACGATTCTTCAGCAACTGTCTTGCTTAGCACCATAAATTTTGGGTTCAATTGTGGTCATAAAGCAAACCTGTAATGGCAGCTGCCAAATTCAATGCCTTCATAATAAACCATGGACCAAAGAAGAGAGTCCCTATCTAGTTTCCATTTCCTTCAGTTTCTGACATGCTAAGGCAAACCTTTTGCACTGTGAAGCGGTATATAAGTCTAAGTGCTATTGCTATTGCAGTCATTATAAAAGGGGAAACCCACTGGCTTCTAAATAATCTAAAGACATTAAATGTCTGAATGACCAAGCACATTTTGTATCCTTCATACCAATGGACTTTATCAATTATGGCAATTGTCTGATATAAACACAGTTGGTGGATATAAACTAAATGATTGATTTATAGATTTTGACAGTTGAATTCAAATGCCTGACAGAATTACTGAATATCAATTCTATGATTCTATGGAACACATTTGAGTTATAATACTAGATGGAAAAATTGTATCCCTTTCCCCACACCCAATGTTTTGCTGAATATCCCCCTATCTTATATCTCTCCGCCTTAGGTAGATTCAAGATTTGTTTTTTTCCATGATGAGCGGAGTTCCACTAGTACTAGGTAATTGAGCAGGATGATTCACTTTGCTGCCTTTGCATCTGTAAGTTAGGCTTGCACAACCTTGCATGTAATTCATGTTTGTTTGCAAGGGCCTCTTTAGATGAGTAAAACTGAAAATATTTCGAAGTCTAAATTCTTTTGAATGTTTTCTAGTATTAATGTATGTTATAACCCTTCTTCTGTGTGGATAGAAGTTTGTTTTTTTCCTAGTCAGTTTCCATAAGACATCCTCAGAATATACAAATAGCATTCAAATACTTTTCTCTTAAAAATGCCACTAACATTACTATCAGCTGAAATTAGGGAGCTACCTTTAATTCCCTCCACACTTCATTTTGCATAGATAGAAATTTTGTCAGGCAATAAAATATTCTGCTTCTTTATTAGTATTTAACTGTGTTTTTCCCAACATTCTATGATCTATGATTGTGAATAACCTTAGCTTTCCTATTTTTAAAATGAATACTTTACTTGTGCACACACACTGGAAATACTGCAAAAACCATTCAAGAAACTATTAATGCTTTGAATAGTTTCTTGATGATTCTTAAGCAGGTCAGCTAATAAATTATCATTTATGTGACTAATTCAGAATAAGTTGTATAGTTTACCCACATAAGTGACTATATTCTCACTATTTATCTTGTACTTTTAGAACAAATAAATTCAGGTTACCACAATAATTGTTATAAAACTCTGGGAAGAGAATTGACATTTTAATGCCCAGAGTTCATTCCATGATGGAACTTGAACTTTGATCTGAATTTTGACTTCTTATTAAGATATCTTGATTTGTGAGCAATTTTAATATCTTCAGTTGATATATTCTTTTATTCCTATTGTATTTACTGGTTGCTTTTCTGTGTTTTCTCTTACATTTTTATTATTTTTTATTAATGTTTCTTTTACTTCAGCTAAACCTTTTTAGAAGGTAGACACAGACAAGTATGTAAATGTAAATAAAATCTGGAACTTCCCAATCATAGTTTATGTTGTAGGTTGATCAAGTTTAAGGAGGTCTTAGGTAAACCGGCTTCTTCATTGGGAGTGGGCAAGGGATGAACCATGACTTCAATGTCATCATCTACTTGCTTGAAGTTGAGATGCAAGTCATAATGTCATTGGTGAGTCACCATGATGAATGCTCTGTAGCTCTTACCTACATTACTGCAATTCTTCCAGGTTTTCTTGTATTTGCACTGAGAGCTGGGAAACAGCTCTTTTGGTTTCCCCAAAAGAGCTTCAATGAATCTTTAAAAAATAAATAAAAGGAGGGAGGTAGAAGATGAAGGAAAATATTGATATGAGATCTTTGAGTCCCTTGAAACTGCTTGTGATATTATCATTCTACCTGAGACTTGGCTATACACTGATCACAATAGTTAAGTCAGGTTACAAGTGGAAAATAACTATCCAAAGTTTTTGTAAGTCATTTATAGATCAATGTTTAAATATTTATATATTGGAGTAGTTTTTTAAACAATCAATATATTTATTTATTATTTATTTATTATTTAGATTTATATACCGCCCCATCTCCTAAGACTCGGGGCGGTTTACAGGAAATTAAAAACAAACA
>JANHFP010004931.1:20924-34126 GCA_032468135.1 Calamaria suluensis
CTAATTGCTGTGGGCTGGGTCGTGACAGAATGCCTCTCTATTCATTCATGTTTAACATTGACATGTTTGTTCTTTAATAATGTTATCTGCATTATTCATGCATCTAGTATATGAAGAGTTTATGCATATTTCAGAAAGGTGGTAATGACTCAGAGCAATGTTGAATAGTTTATTCAATATAATGTTTATTGTTTGCACCTATTATTTCTGTAGCATTGACAATGCTGTTAAAATTGCTTAATGGTCTTAGAAATGGCTTCCTTTGATTAAAACTGAGCTTACACTGCAGCTGATCAAAGGCAGTCCTAACTTCTTCAACATGTGTGTTTATAGAGCTGTTCATCTTTGAAACTATTTTTAAAAAATGGTGAAGATTAATAAACAATTGTTCGTGAATTATTAAAGATTACATTTCAAATATTGTGTCTTAACAAGAATATCTTTATTTTATGTTATACACTTTTCTTGTTACATGTTTGTAACATTGTTGTTAAGCCTAGTCCAACATCTTCATCAATGATTTGGATGAGGGAATAGATGGGGAACTCATCAAATTTGCAGATAACACCATGCTAGCAGAAATAGCCAGCCCTTCAGTAGATAGACTTAAGATACAGAAGGATCTTGTCAGACTTCAACATTGTGTGCTATCTAACAAAATGGTGAAAAAAGTAAGGTTCTACATTTAGGCAAGAAAAACAAAATGCACAGGTACGGTATATGTGGTACCTTGCTCAACAGTAGTAACTATGTGAGAGATCTTGGAGTCCTAATAGAGAATAACTGAAATATGAGTTAGCAGTGTGCTGCAGCTGCCAAAAAAGTCAACAAAGTTCTAGGCTGCTTAAACAGAAGGATAGAATCATGATCATGTCAAGTGTTAATATTGCTTTATAAAGCCTTGGTAAGGCCAAACTTGGAATACTGCTCCCAATTGTAGTTGCCGGGATGGAAAAAAAGCATGTTGAAATGCTAGAAAGAGTGCAGAGAAGAGCAACAAAGATTATTAGGGGACTCAGGGATAAAACGTAAAGAATACTTGCAGGAACTGGATGCATCTAGTCTTATGAAAAGAAGGACTACGGGAGACATAATTGCAGTATTCCAATATCTCAGCAGTTGCCATAAAGAAGAGGGACTCAAACTATTCTCCAAAGCACCTGAGGCAGGGGTGAAATGCTACCGGTTTTGACCAGTTCAGTTGAACCGGTAGCAGAGATTGGGGCTGGTTCGCAGAACTGGTAGTGTTTGCTGGATGGCCATGCCCCCAAACCGATCTGCAGTCCTGACATGTTTGCCTGCCTTCCACACTGCCTTTTTCTGCAGTATTCCCCTCCCCTCTTTGGATCACCCTACAGGGGAGGTCTGCCTTTGAAGAAACCAGGTGAGCGGTTTGTATGGAGGATTTGTGGGGGGATGCACAGCCTTCCAGGCTGGAGAGTGAGACAAGAGAATGCTCCAAAATTAGCTTGGGCAGAATGACGTGAGTGAGAGACATGCATGACGTCGACTTGGCCATGCCCACCAAACCACGCCCACAGAACCGGTGGCAACAAGTTTTAGATTTCACCCCTGACCTGAGGGTAGTACAAGAAGCAATGGGTGGAAACTAATCAAGGAGAGAAGCAACCTAGCATTAAGGATAAATTTACTGACAGTTAGAACAATTAAACAGTAAAACAACTTGCCTCCAGAAGTTGTGAATGTTCCAACATTTTAAAGAAGATATTAGATATTACTGAATGCAGGCATGTAGAATGCTAAAAGATGGAGACAGGCATGGGGCAGAATGTGAGCGTTTGAGGCATGATCACATAAAACTAAATGACAGTAAGAACAAGGAGTCAACTGAGTGAAAGATAACATTGCAATGAATGTTTTTTTCTAACTAAGAAAATGTTAAAACATAATTATGGTGGGTATGTCTAGCTTAATGAAAAGAAGGACTAGGAGAGACATGATATCAGTGTTCCAATATCTCATGGGTTGCCACAAAGAAGAGGGAGTCAAGCTATTTTCCAAAGCACCTGAGGGAAGGACAAGAAGCAACGGGTGGAAATTAATCAAGGAGCGAAGCAACTTAGAACTAAGGAGAACTCTCCTGAGTTAGAACAATTAATCAGTGGAACAATTTGCCTCCAGAAGCTGTTGTAAATGCTCCAACATTTGAAGTTTTTAAGAACAGATTAGGTAACCATTTGTCTGAAGTGTCATAGGGTTTCCTGCCTAAGCAGTGGGTTGGACTAGAAGACCTCCAAGGTTCCTTCCAACTTTGTTAAATTATATAAATTAAATTATAACAAAGAAATTACTGGTTTGGGGAGAGATTTTATCATTCTTTAATTGGATCCTTGGTTATAAATGTTTCTGCAGGAGAACAATAGCATCTGTATAGGATCATACAACTCTAACCCTCTGCAGCTGGAGTCCAATTTCAATAAACTGAAGCTTGTCTGTGTGTACTTACTGGAGGAAAATAGTAATATAACATAAACATATGAAGAACAATTGCAAGAATTGGGTATGTGTAGCTTAACGAAAAATAAGGGTGGTGTGATAGCAATGTTCCAATATCTAAGGGACTGCTACAAAGAAGAGAGGTTAATTTATTCTCCAAAGCACCTGAAAGCTGGACAAGAAGCAATGGATGGAAAGTAATCAAGAAAGAACCAGCCAAGAACTAAAGATACATTTCCTGACAGAACAATGAATCAGTGGAACAACTTGCCTCCAGAAGTTGTAAATGCTCCAACACTGGAAGTTTTTAATAAGAGATTGGACAACCATTTGTCTGAAATGATATGTTTCCCGCTTGAGCAGGGGATTGAAGACCTCCAAAGTCCCTTCCCACTCTGTTATTCTGATAGATGCCTTCTTTCATAATATACTCGGTCCCCAAACTGGTATGATATTATAATAGGTAGAGCTTCACCAGGACAGATGAGAAAATTGGGGCCTTGGGAAAACAAAGTAGCTTTCCTAAAGTCTAAAGAAACCTTATTTACTTAAACATAATATAATTAAAATGCCAAGAGATTTTTGGTTGTATTTTTTAAAATAAATTCTATAATGACTGTAGCAATATTATCCACCTGAGTCAAAAGGCATGCTATAAAGCAAAGGGATTTGTTTATGCCCTTGGCATGGATGCCAAACAGATATGTCTTTTTAATAGTTGATGGTTACGATAGTCACTAGTCAAGTAAGCAGACAGAAATTAGGCTCTCGCAAAACAATAATAATTAGGCTGCACATGCTTTGAACATCATTTGAAAGAAGAGCTTCAGGCCCCATGCAAATACATCAACATTATTCCAAAACATGGCCTAACTTTTTAAGACTTACATGTAAGCTTTAAAAACATGCCTCTGCTTTAAGGAGTTGAAATTAATGTGATTCAGGGCAGGAGGGAAAGGTCAGGCCTTTTTCCCCTGCCCTGGCTCACAATTGGAAACAATTGGGCTATGCTAATGAACAATAAAGTAATGCTGCACTTGGGTCAAGTCTGAAATGCTTCTTCCAAATCATATTTTCAATGGTGTACAACCCCAATAATTATTGCATGAAGAGTGTATGCAAACAAAGGAAAACATAAACAAAATGCCTACAAGGATATCCATCAGCAATCGTCTGACTTGCTTTGCTTCACTAGGAAAAAAAAGACCCTGACACAGACCTTGTTTATAGTCCTGATAGGGATTTGTGCCTATAGTATCTCACAATTTACATGCGCCCTTTGCAAAATTGCAAACATAGAATCTTATTCTGCAATCAGTTTCAGGAGAAAAGAAGAAAAGGGAGATGGTGAATCTCCCAGTGCAGAATCCAACAAATGTAGTATGTCAGCTGAAGTAGATTTCCAGTGTGTCTTGCACTCTTGGTAAGAATTGCTACACATTTGGCGTAGAGTATTTAAGAGATACAGCTTCTAGGTCTTAAAGGAGTAAACTTTGCTGGTTTAAATTTTGTGTGCTTTATCAAATGTTAGGTAGATACTGTAATTGGGTATATAATCTGACTAAAAGATCAGTTATTCCTGTAATATATGTTTGTACCAATTCAGGTGAAACAGTAGTGGAAATTTCAGGTTACCCACTCACCCCATTCTATGCTGTCCTATTTAGGTACATTTTTGAAGCCAGGCACATTACAGAAGATGTGCATGTGTGCATGACGAAATGGTGGTAAAATATTGGAAACCCACCGCTGCCAGAAGTAGTTAGAACAGCATCTGCAATGTCAGTTGTCAGATTGGGGAACTAAAGGAATTCCAATGGCAAGTATCTTCAGTGTAAATTGCCTGTTAACACCTTGTTAGTCAAGGTTCAAGGGCAACTGCCAAAGAGTTCTCTGGGTGATCTTGCATCCAGGAGTGTACTATAGTTGAATTTGGGGTTACAGGGATTTAGGGGTTTCTTTATATCCAGGCCTTCATTCTTAAAAACAAAAACGTCCATAATCCAGGTTGTTCAAGGTCTCTAACAGCGGAAGGAAGGAAGGAAGGAAGGAAGGAAGGAAGGAAGGAAGGAAGGAAGGAAGGAAGGAAGGAAGGAAGGAAGGAAGTCAACAATCTCTTTCAGACTGTAGATCAGCAACAGCAACATCTGCCATCAGTCTTCTCTCTTCAGTCAGGGAACAGATAACAGTGACTGTTGAGGGAATTTCTTACCTGAAATTTGAGCCCCTATTTTTCAGAAGATTTAAAAGTGGGGCAATGGTCCAATTAAGTTAAGCTAATGGCAACATGTCAGAGGTTTTATTAGTATGCAATGCATGAAATAGCATTGAATAATACATAATTCGGTATTTGTATTGGAGATATATATATTTGACTTTTCAAATTCTAGTTGTTTTGTGTTGACCTCTGTAAAACTCTCAGCAATATATTTGAACAAAAGTTGAAATAAGCACTTAATTCAGTTTAAAAAACTGAAACACGGTAGCCAAGCAGTGAGAACAGAAAACCTACAAAGAGGTTGAATTGCCTCACTTCATAGGTGAAGTTGAACACTCACATTTGAATCATTATAAATATAGCCAAATGTACCCTCTGAGACAATAAGATATGTTTAGTATTCCTCTTAGAACAAATATTGCTTAAGTTTGCTTTGCACTAGCATAAGGCTATGCTTTGTTTTGCTTAATTCTCATGGTGCAAATTATAACACAAGTTTGCCACTTCCTCTAATCAGGAAGAAAACTTTCCTCCTGTGCTAAGACAATAGGGGAGCTATTAAACAGAAAAGCAAACTACATTTCCTGGGGCATAATTTTAATAATTAAAAACAAACGCTGCTTCTGTAACTCAGCTAATTTACTCTGGTTTACAGTTTCACAGAAGATTTGCTAACAAAGTATAAATAATTAACCACAAAGAGAAAGAGTATATTGCCCTAACAATTGAAGACAGTGACAAAATATTGATGGTACCAGGATAACAGTACCCTAGCACTTACCCCACCTCCCATCCCTCTCATTGTACCTATTGCATTTATGATAGCATATAGAATTTTGCCAATTTAATCAGCATTTTTTTTCATATCATATTCATATCATAATTCTCCATTTCTTTTTAGCTTTTTAATATTGCAGGAATAGAAGCCAGTATGTAGCCAAGCGTAACATCACAGTTTTATGTATTAACATTAAGCTATATGAATATGTTATTTGTATAACAAATAATGCTATATTTTACAGCTGAAAGGATGCCACCTGCTACTTCGTACTAAACAATAGAATACTTCAAAACAGAGAATCAGTTGGCTTTTATAGAATGAGTTGAGTAAAAAAAATTTACAAAGTAGCTGTGCATGAGTAAGAGTAAGATGATAAAAAAGGGAGTGGAGTCCAATTTCATTCCTATACTATACTCTTATGGGTGTATATCAACCCACCATTTTATCTAGATTGCACAACAATCTACTTTATTTCATATCAGATACTTATGTTAGTCACCACAAAATCTCAGAACTAAACATGTGCTTTCTAAAAGAAATTGTAACACTGAATGGCAGCCATAGGTTTTTCACAGGTTCATTTTGTATGCCAATCGGACCCAGTTCTGGCTGAAGAGGCCCTAGTCAAAGTTGTTCATGCTGTAGTGAACTCTCATTTTGACACTATTGCAATGTATTCTACATGGGATTATCCTGGAAGACCACTCAGAAACCTAAGGCATCCCAGAACACAACAGTGAGTTACAATATGTCTCCACCTTGGGTAATCCTTACCACACAACTACCTCATGTGGTGCACCAGAGGCAGGAAGCTAATAGATGGCTAATAACTTTGGTGAGAGGAAACAGAGACCTCTGTTCCTCGTTCTACCTTCTTTTTTGGCTAAGGACTGAGACTACTGCTTCTCAAACCTCAACTTCTTTTTTTGTTGATTTCTGATTTTATTTCTGCTTCTTTAAATACTGCCTATTCTCCTCTAAGCATGAAACTGTAACCTGTTTAAAATGTCTTCCCTAAGGCAGTTTTCTTATCTCTTTTCCTTCAGCTTGAATTTCTTTTATTATTCTAACAATTGCCTAATTGTTTTGAACTGAATTTTGGCTATTGCAATTTTTTTCTCCCTGCTTGGTGTTTTAGAGACTTTATAATGGCTTCCCCATTTCTAAATTCTCTGTTAATACTTTCCTACTTAGCCTTTTAATCTCCTTGAGAGATCTTCTTTCATCAACCCCTAATAATCTCTGTGCTTTCCTTTCTCTGAGGGAATGCAAGATTCTGAAAAAATCTGAAGATAAAGAATGCAAACTTGGCCTTTTCAAGGTTAGAACTCTTTGCCTTTTGTTATTTTATTTAAACATATATTTTTTTACATAGAAACAATTTCTCTTTTTAAAAAAAGCCTCTCTACTTCCACACCCTTCTAGCTTAATTTATGCTAATATAACACTCTGTCCACTTCTGTGGAAGATTCAAAGATGTGGATGATGATCTTGGTGACAGGGTGGCAGAGACTGCCATCTACTTACTATAATAAACATTACTGAATACATAGATTTGTACACAGTTTAACTATTACTCAGTTAATCAGGATGGCAGTTTATTTGATGAGATTAGGCCAGAGGTCTTTAAATTTGGCAGCTTTAAGACTTGTGGACTTCAACTCCCAGCAAAGCTGGCTGGAAAATTCTGGAACTTGAAGTCCATAAGTCTTAAAGCTGCCCAGTTTGAAGACCTCTGGATTAGGCCATGAGGTAGTTAGTGGCTGACTTCAAGTTGACTTTGAATGAAAGTTTAAGGACACATATTTTTCAGGAAAAAGTGAAGTTTTCACTTTAAGTTTTCCTTTTTAGTGTAGGAATAACACATTTAAAATAACCAGTGTTAAAAATCTGGAAATGATTCACTTCCATCATTACATTATTCAGTCAAAGATCAGTATTAATTAATATCTGCTATGCAGTCACATCCAAAGGCAGTGAAAGTAGCTGTTGAAATGTGAAGCAACCTGAATTAAGGAGAAACTTCCTAACAGAGAGGATTATGAACCAGTGGAACAACAAGCCATCATCACTGATGAAGAGACTGGATAGTCACTTGTCTGAAATAGTATAGGGACTCCTGCTTGAGCTAGAAGACCTCCAAAATCCTTTCCAGCTCTAATCTGATTGATTGCTGATTCACCTTGACTATGAAATCCAAATTGTTAAAAGGATATTTCATAACATTATCGTGAAACATTTGTGGAATTCAGTCCAGGCTTTGTGTCTATGAAGCTATTGTGAGGTAACAAAATAGGTTGCAACCTGTGAATTTCAAAGATTCAAAAATATTTTCCTTACGCAGAGCTGAGGCACAATCCACTCATCCTTCAGCTTCCAGAAAACAATATCAGCATGTTATTTGCTATCCCTACCACAAATTCATTTCTTGCCTCTGCTGCCTGTTTTTCAATTCACTGGGCAGCCAGCCTTTCTTCCCTCCTTGGTAATGGGTGACAAATTTTAAGAGCTTTTGCAGCACCTTCAAATTGCCTTTGGTGATGATAGAATAATGTGGAGAATACTATTTTAAAACTGATACAGCTAAGGATGACTTAAGTTTGTCTTACTCATGGACTGTCGATTAAATCAAAGCAATATCATGGGCATGTAATAGAAAAAAATGTTTACAAGCCTAAGATTAAATCATTGATAGAAGTGTAGAAATTCCCACTGAGATAGTTCATGTATATCTCTTTACTCATGTGTATCTCTCCCAATGATCTTGTGCTGACCAAGTAATATAAACTAGAGTGCAACATTGCACTAATGGATAGCTATGTGAAAGCACTGTACAGAGATAGCAGAGGGTTTGTAAGCACTGGCTCTTTTCCCTTTTATACACTATCTGTAGTCTGTTTTCCATCCTTCTGTAGTCTGAGATAATATTGCTAAATAAAGTAATTTGCTTGGAATCCTTTTTACTCACTGCAAGCTCACTGTTTAGATTTGGTTCAGATTCAAAGGCTGGAGGCCAGGATAGGTAATAATTTATATCAGTTTGTTTTAATCAATTTTCCATACTAAATAGTAGAATACATGGGAATTGTGGAAAGATAACTTCAGCTCATATTGCCCTTAATAATTTGGCTGCAGATAGTAACAAAGGTGAGGGATGATAACCACACTTGTACAATATAGAAAACATCAGGTCAAAGGGCCTTGTTCTGAGCAGCAAACTAATAGATAATTTTGCATTTTTGCATTGTGCTCCTGTGGTTTGTTATCATTCACCCAGGTAGCTCCATGCCTGTGATAGCCATTAAGCCTCTTCTGAGTACAGTCTCCTTTGGAGAACAGACTGTGACTATGATAATGAGTTAGTCAGAAGGAGAAAGGAGGCATTATATGCAATTACATCTACTGTACTGGAGGGAGTGCACAAGTGCCCCCTCATGAGTAACCAACATAACTATAGCATCCAGACTATAAATAGCCACAAAAATGATCGCATTAGGAATTTATCTATTAACCACTGTTGTAATGATATATTACTAGAGGGAACAGATTGTATCTCTCCACAGCAGTGCTATGGGATTTTCTAGATGGGTGTTTCATTATGAAATTTAAAAGAATCTGTTCTCCTACTTTGATCAGTTGATTTTGGAACTGAATATAACTATAATGTAGTCATACATTACTCATATTTACTGAGTGTAAATATAAATGTATATTTTCTTTTATGTACACTGATAGCATATGCACCAAGACAAATTCCTTGTATGTCCAATCACACTTGGCCAATAAAGAATTATATTCTGTTCTGTTCTTGTTCTGTTCTGCTCTGTTCTGTTCTGTTCTGTTCTATTCTATTCTATTCTATTCTATTCTATAAAACTGAATTATGGCAAATTCAGCTGGAGCATGTTCTCATGTTGTAATAATGGTATAACTTCAAATGGACTTCCATCTACTATCTATCTTCCACCTATCTACTCATAGAAATAGTCTCATATTACACTTTCTTTAAAAAACCATTAGCATACAGTATTTTAGAATGATTTTGACTACTGCTTAATTTTGAAAATGCCGAAAAGTCTTTCCCTGTCCATTTAAAAATGGCTGAGCTGTCAAAGACTGCACTAGCTTTTATACTAAACGTTTCCTGACATTTCAGAGATGGATGGAATTTAGCTGCATATGCAGACACACTGATGAATGTAAACCTCTAAAAGGCTGAGTGCAGAGGGGGAAATGAAAGTCAATATTTCTTTCCTAGAGTCTAAAACTTCGGGGAAAAAATAAGGTAAAGTGCCAAGTGGACAGTTGAATATCTTATAATAATAGCACTAAAATTGGTTCTTCATTTGACTGTTACTTGGTTAACTTCTGTGTTATATCTGACAGTTAAGAGTGAATTTATGTTCCAAAATCTGATTACAGAGTGTTTCTTCTTGAGAAATGAGAAAGCATAAACATTTATAAAGCAACTAATCCCAGGTAAATCAGTTATCCCGTTTAAAGCAGTAATTCCCCAGTATTATCTTCATTGGTACATTGATCCCTAATTAAAGAGGATTAAAAGATCTGTCAAAAAAGAGTGAGCTAGGACATGTCCTATATTTAAAACAGAAAACTTTTTTTTTCAGAAATAAATGTCTATGGAGATTCTCAGTCATCTAGGTCATAATTGTCTGAAAGGTGCTAATTTCAAAAGGCAATTGGACTGTTTTTTGAGGAAGAAGATGATATTTTGCTTCTCATCTAAGAAGCTGCATCAATTGTGACTGGATGGTGGGCATCCTTCCATCCCCCTCCCATCATCCAGTAGCAACTGATGAACCTCAAAGAAACAGTCCAATTGCCTTTTGGGGAAAAAAAAAGCACCTTTGAGATTCTGAGAAACAGTATATATATTAGCTAATTAAGGATGAAAAAAAGTTGTGCAGGAGTTCTTGACATACATTTAGTGACCGTTCAAAGATACAACAGCACTGAAAAAACCTAGGTCCGCTGCAACAGTCATGTGATCAAAATTCAGATGCTTGGCAACTGGTTCACATTTATGACAATTGCAGTATTTCAGAGTCATATGATCACATTTTGGGAATGTCTGACAAGCAAAGTCAACGGGGAAGCCAGAGTCACTTTAACAACCACGTTACTAATTTAACAACTTCAATTATTTACTTAACCACTGAAAGAAAGAAAGATCATAAAATGGGGCAAAATCAGTTAACAAATGTTTCACTTAGAAGAGAAATTTTGGGATCAATCGTGGTTGTAAGTTGAGGACTACCTGTATATCAATAACTACTGTGAGAAAAAGTTTTGGACTGCATGAAAGAAGCCGTACAACAAAGATTACTCTTCAGAAATCTACTTGAAACAAATATTTAAATAAAATTATGTATAATGCAAATATGATTGGCCAAGCAATTAGAATAAAAATTATGAAAGAAGTGTTCAAGTACAGTTTCACAAAGGTTCAAACTGGGTTTTAAATCGAAGGGAATCTGCCAAACAACAAATCACTTACCAAAGTGGAAAATAAATCAGTTTTGAAAAGCTACAAAATATAAAGCAAGAAGATGTAAAGCATGAAAACAGAAAAAAAGAAAAGAACTTCGAAAAACTGATGTCAAATGAATAGCAAACAAATTGCATAAATCATAGAAGAGAAGAGTGGTGGCAACAAAAATTGAAAGTAGAATCAAGCAGTTCCCACAAAACTGGCAATTTCAGACTTTAATTAAAATCACAAAGTCATTTGAATATCCTAAAAATAAGGAAGATATTTTGAAATTTTGGAAAAGCATCTGAAGTAACTTTTTTTTTTTAAAGACAAACCCAAACGCAAAAATAGCCACATGGATATCTAATATAGAAAAACAAGCAAAAGCTAAACACATGGAAAATATTGTAGTAACAGCAGAGATTGTAAAACAAACAGCAGAAGGTAAAGGATTGGAGTGCAGAAGGAAAAGATGAGCTTCATGTATTTTGGCTCAAATATTTATCCACTTTACATTATCATCTTGCAAATCATTTTACTCAAACATTGCAGGAAGAATTAACAGATGACTGACTCACTACAGACCGAATATTTCCGATTATGAGACAGAACAAAAGAAAAAAAACACTCAAGAATTTTAATTTAATCACTTGTCTGCCTGCAATATTTTTTTTTTGTTTTGCTATTCTTTGACTGCTACCCAACCCAAATTTCAAAATGCCACAGGAGGTAGCAGATATTTGAGGGAAAGGAACATTTATTTCTTACATAAGCCATTTTTCCTATTGCCTTGGGGATGCAATGGTTCAGTGGTTAAAGATGCTGAGCTTGTCAGCTGGAGAGCTGACAGCTTGGGTTTGAGATCTGAGTGCCATGTGACAGTGTGAAATTCCCTTATTTGCTCCAACTCCTTCCCACCTAGCAGTTCGAAAGTAGGAAATTGCAAGAAGATAAATAGGTATTACTAACAGGTACAGCATCGGTCCACATGGAATATAGTCCTGCTGTCCACATGACCACAGAAATTTCTTCAGACAATGCCAGTTCCCTTGGCTAAGAAACAAAGATGAGCACTGATTCCTAGAGTCCGACATGATTGGACAGAGGAAACCTTTTCCTTTCCCTTGCCATTCACTTAACCTGAATCAATCTTTGTGGTTCAGCTTCAAGCAAGCAGAAAGAACTGAATTCCTTTTTTTTCTTTTCTTTTTGTTATGATATCAATAAATATTAGAAAACTGCCACCATTTTTCTTGATATTTAAAATAAAGTACTGTAGATCTTCAGGTTATTTTTCATGTTATATTCAAAGCTATTTTGCATCTTTGATTTTCTTTGAAATCTCTCCACGCTTTTCCATATTTGTGGGGGAGCAATGTTTTCAACACATTGCTTCGACATTAGGGACATGGATTCAACACTAGGGATAAGGTGGCTCAGTGGCTAAGATGCTGAGGTAGTTGATCGAAATATCAGCAGTTCAGTGGTTTGAATCCCTAGTGCCGCATAACGGGATGAGATCCTGTTACTTGTCCCAACTTCTGCCAACCTAGCAGTTCAAAATCACATAAAAATGCAAGTAGAAAAATAGGGACCACTTTTGGTGGGAAGGTAACAGTGTTCTGTGCCCCTTTGGTCATGCCATGCAAATGACCATGGAGACGTCTTTGGACAGTGCTGGTTCTTCAGCTTTGAAAAGGAGATGAGCACTACCCCCTAGAATCAGGAATGACTAGCATATATGTGTGAGGAGAACCTTTACCTTTACCTAATGTTTTTAAAAATTGAAGTAAAATCATGACACTAGTGAATTCTACCAAAATAAAAAGTCCAATATTTTCTAAAGACAACATTCATAGATTCCACTCCAATTGCATTTGTTAAAGAGATTCGGAAATCATTTTGGGAACAAATGAACCAAATGACAAGTGACAGGTGCTCAGATCTGAAACCAGCCAAAATCCCGAAAAGCCATGCTGCTCATTTTAAATAAACTTCCTGTGCAAAAAAAGAGAAAAATAATAAAAAAGGCTGTGAGAACTTTACAGTGTAAACCGTGCTCAAACAGATATTACTAAGTTTCTTGTTGCAAAATGATTGCAATTTTCAGCATCCAAGATTATTTTAACAATGAAAGTATCTTATGTATATATTCACCATTGGAGTGGGACAAGATGATCTATTATTATTATTATTATTATTATTATTATTATTATTATTATTATTATTATTATTATTATTATTATTATTAT
>JANHFP010004932.1:10869-26662 GCA_032468135.1 Calamaria suluensis
AATTTATATCCCTCTAGATATATGTTCCAATTGTGGGTTTCATCCCACCAAGTTTCTGTTATGGCAACAATATCATACTTTCCCTTATTTACTTGGATTTCTAATTCACCCTGTTTATTCCAGTTTATAATATGAGGGTCAAGGAAAGAAGAGAGTGAAGGTAGACAGAAAGTTTTGTTAGCACAAACCTTTGGCCAGGGATAGATGGATCAATAATCCAAACTTAGTGTTACTAGAATATCTGATCAGACAAAGAAGGATACTGGAAATTGGAAATGGGGTGGAAAGGAGAGCACAATATTTGCTTAATTTACTCGATATCTGTGAAAAATAAATACAGCAAAAATACGTTATGGGGCCAACGTGCATATGAAATAACTCTTCAGTGTCATAAAGACTAGTCTTTCAATCTTATTTTTCCAACAATTTTTTTTTCAAAACCATATGCTAATGATGCTATAGAATTGATGACAAAGTGCTTTCCATATATCACCACAGATACGTTAGGCAAGTCGTGTGATCTAGGACAGCGGTCACCAACTGATGGTCCGTGGACTACTGGTGGTCCCTGAAAAAATTTTGGTGGTCCCCAGACCTATTTTTATATTGCACTAAATCAGGGGTCCTCAAACTACAGCCCCTGGGCCGGATACATGCAATGAAAGATTGTGTTGCTGTGGAGACCCTCCCCCTTTTGGGGTCTTTTTGTGTGGGTTGGAGGGGAGCAGAAATTCCAATTAGGGGTCTGCTTTGACCTCCTGGGTGGGAGTTTGGGTGAAGGGAAAGGGAAGCACCATTGGTGGTGAAGAGCTGGAGGGCCTTGTTCCTGTGTGACTGCATCATGGCCTGGAACTGGCTGACCATCTCAGCCTCCTGAGCCTCCAGATGCCATACTTGCACTCCCACAGGTCTTCCCTCTGCCTGGAAAGCCTATGCTCCTAGTCCTCAGTAAAGTGTTTCTGCTGAGCCTCCTTCTCAGTCAGATCCAATGTGAATTGAGTTGTTTTGCCAACTCTTCCTTGTGGTGTCTGCTTAGCTCCAACAACTGGTTCCTGTTGTGGCCCTAAGGAGCCCAGATGGGCAGGGGAGGAGGGACTGGAAGGGGAGGGTTGAGTAGAGGCCACTAAGGTACCCCTCAACGTGACATTGAGCTTGCCATGCCCATCCAGTCACATGACCACCTAGCCACTCCCACCCAGCTGGTCATTAGGCAAATCATATTAGTGGGATTTAAAATTCTGAATTTAGTGGTCCCTGAGGTCCAAAAGGTTGGGAACCCTGATTGAGGAGGCAACACTGATCACAGATTTGAAGAGGTTAGTTGGAAGCTGATTTCTGGAATCAGGAAATAAAAAATGCACATCCAGGCAGCCGAATCCGTTAACAGACGCAGAAAAGAAGCTGGCAATTTTCAAGATCACAATACATAAAAGTGTCAATGACCACTATTGTAAAAACAATCCATTTTTTTAAAAAAAGTCTAAGACACTTTAAAAGAACCCAGATTATATTTCATTTTAAGCTATTTCTGCTGAATGGAGGACCTGAGGAGAAAATCCCCAAATCTTTAACCTAAGACTGTCTACTGTTGACCTCACACCATTCCTAAGAGGTCTGTAAGGGGCGTGCTTAAGAGCACCAGCATGCCTACCGTTCCTGTCCTAATGTTTCTCTTTATTTGTATTCATTTTTATATCCAATTCATGCTTATGCTTATATATATATTACCTAATATGTAATCGACAAATAAACAAAATAAAAAATAAAAGGTTATCTTCAACAGGCATCCTTCCCATTTAAATCCTTGGTGGTCTCAGAGCTTGATTGTTGCTTGCAGGCATTCATTATCCAACTGGGTGATATCACATGGGTACAGGCGAACGTGGGTTTTGCTCCGTTTATGAGTAATGAAATGTCTGCAATCTTACAAGCTGAAATCAGAAGGCATCAAGGATTCCAAGCCATATGAAATAAACAGAGCACTCGTATACTGCCAGCTTGGGAGAAGAGCTAAACATCTTGTGAATTCAATCATTTTTCCCCCTCGAAGGTACATTCTGTAATTTTTTTTTTAAAGACAGAGGTGATAGGGATGCCCTGCTATGTGGTTGCATAGTGAAAGCCTTGTCTGGAAGCCTCCTTGTATCAGCCAGACTTAAAAAGTGGTCAGCCTTCTATTTGTCATTGTGCAGCCAATCATGCCCCTTTCACCAGTTATATCTGTTCTTCCAACTTCACTTATCTGAAAAAGTCCACAGACAGAAATATGTTGCAATGAAGTTGCTTTATGAAAGCCCCAAGAGACTCAGCTGTAGCAGACTCATAAGGCCGCCCCTATAGGTCGTTATAGGCGCACGACACTGATCTTCTGAGGAACAGAAAGCCACCAAGTGTCTTTATTTTCACAAGCTGCAACAGCAGCTTGAAAGCAAACCAGGTCACCCTGCTGTAGTCCATGTAATCGAACAAGTAAGCGGCTTCAATGGCTTAGGCCCAACAAACAACAAAGCAGGCAGCTCCCAGGGCATATTTGATCTGCAAACAGATCCAGCTGCTTGTGTCCAAGTCAATAAAATGTTGGCAATAGGAAAGCTTTCCTGCCGCCTGTAAATGGCTTAAAAAAGCCATAGGAGTTCTAGCACTCTGAAAATAATGGTTGCCTTGGTGCCCATCTCTCTCGGAGTCAAACAGCCATTGGCTTTGGCTAGCTGGTAAACAAGTTAGTTGGGGGTGGGGAGCATTAAAGTCCAACATACCGAGAGGTTACCAGGTTCAGGAGACTATAATTGCCAGTGATATTGTTTTTCCTGCTCCAGCTGCCCTGTCTTGGACATTAGGCTTCTTCCGACTGCATCAGATCACATACTGATTTAAACCATACGGTAGATGATACTTGCAACTAATCATAGAGCTTGACCAACTAACCTAGTATTATCTACTCTAGATTGGCTCTACATTTTCTCTAGGTGAGATTTTTTTCCTTTCACAATCCTGATAACTAATCATTTGAGGTTCAGATGTTGGATTCTGAATAGAAGACTTTTATCAGAACATTGGCAATGCCTAGCTGTATTGGATCCCTGGCCCATCTAGCAGTCTGCTCTTGCAGTGGCCAATGAACTGCAAATGATACTAGTCTCCCGGTAGGTGGCCTTCAGAACCAGTTACACCATCTTCAAGGCTAATTCTGAGAAACAGCGGGGCCAAGAACAATACTCAAAGCACCTGGATTTTTTCTCCCCACTTCCTTCTGTCATTTATTTCACAAATGAACAGCTCTTATCTCACCCTTTTCTTATAATATAATAGAGTTGGTAAGGACCTTGGAGGTCTTCTAGTCCAACCCCTGCCTAGGCCTCATCAGACAAATGGTTATCCAACATCTTCTTAAAAACTTCCAGTGTTAGAGCATTCACAACTTCTGGAGGCAAATTGTTCCAGTGATTATGGTAATGATAATGTGAAATGAACTCAGAAGAAGAGGGCAAGGTCACCAGCATTAGTGCAAGCAACAGTGTGCAATGGTGTGCTAAAGTCACTTTGCCTGAAGATGAAACCCATTTCCTCCCAAGAGATGGCAGACTTAAAAGCTGGCCAATTATAGCCCATCCCATTGGGAGGTGTACATCTCAAAGTGTAACATTTCCCCATGTGCTTCCATTGAGGCCCAAGTGGGTTTTGACTCCACTGTGCACAGAGAAATCTGTGGCAAAGCTAGGTACTGACAGATGAAACCAAATTTACAGTTTCTGAGGTCTGTGGTCTAACCACAAGGCTTTTGTTCCCTTTGAAGCTCAGTGGTGCTGCGCCTCGAACAAGTTACTGTTTGCCTTATTTTCCTATCCTTGCCAATTTCACAGGCTGCATCATGGTTACATTTCCAGGGTTGGTTATTTATCATATTTATAAATCCACCCATCTCACCTTCAACTGACTTTGGGCAGCATGCCACAAAATTAAAAAGTATACTTACAAATTAATATTGTTAATATTTAAAGCTTTAAAATTATAAAACACACACATATACACAAAAAGAATAAAGAGAAATTTGGCAAAGAGGAGGTCTGTTTCAAGGAATTTCAAGGAAAGTTGGTCTTAGAAAAAATGACCTATAAAATCTGAAAATCCTGTCACAGGATGTGATCCCATGAAACATGGATTTAAGTGGCTGCCCAATTAACTCAGGGCAGCCAGCAATCAATAACAATTAAAAGAACATTTCACACATAGAACAATACATAGGGAAGAGCAAACAAACACCATTTTAAAAGGGGCTCATTTTATGGTCAGGGGAACAGCCAATTCCTTAGCACTTTATTTTATTTATTTAGTTTATTTACTTTGTCAAACATGTGCAAGATAACAGGTGTAAGTATAAACATAGACATGAGCATATGGAATGAGTACAAATAATTGTGGACGGTAGGACAGGGATGGTAGGCACTTTGGTGCGCTTATGCACACCCCGTACAGACCTCTTAGGAATGGGGTGAGGTCCACAGTAGACAGTTTTAAGGTTGAAGCTATGGGGGTTTGAGGAAGTAACAATGGAGTCAGATAGAACATTCCAGGCATTGACTGATCTGTTGCTGAAGTCATATTTTTTGCAATCAAATTTAGAGCACTTTACCTTGAGTTTGTATCTATTGTTTGCCCATGTATTATTGCAGTTGAAGTTGAAGTAGTCATTGACAGGTAGGACGTTGTAGCAGACAATTTTGTGTACTATACTTAGGACAGACTGTAGGCGGCATAGTTCCAGGTTGTCCAAGCCCAAAATTTCAAGCCTGGTGGCATAAGGTATTCTATTGTGAGCAGAGGAGCGGAGTACTCAACTGTATTAACATCCAATGTACATATATACTTTATGAACGCCAGCAAGGTTGGGGCCATTCAGTTTGGGGGGAGGGGAATGTTATTTCGAAGGGCAGGTTCTGGAACAGAGGAAGCATATTTCCTAGAACCTAGATCCTATTAGATGCTGCAGCTTAATGAAAGAGATTTGGAACATGGTCATCTTGGCAGACATTTTGAGATGAGCAGAAAAAAATGGACATAAGAGGTCCCACAAATAACCCAGTCCTTTATATTTCTAAAAAAAATTACAGTCTGCAAGGGCTTTCTGGTGGTTCACAAAATAAATGTAATTAAAATTCTATCATGTGATGGGCATAGAAACAGGTAGGGCTTCAAATTCAATCCTACCATTGCAGCTGCCATGTTGAGGGTTTTTTTTAACCCTACTCTACAGATACCTCTGTGTTTGGCAAGGGTAGAACAGGATGATATTTGATTTCAATGCCACAATTTACAATCATATAATCCAGAATATTGTGGAAAGTATCCAGAGATTAAGGCAGTGAGTGAGGAAATTATAGATTCAGATCTGAAACTAGGAAGCCTGAATTTATGATTTTACTAAGTTGGAGTTTGGGAATCTGAAGCCCATTGTATATTACTGAGGTAAATTTCTAACACCATTTACTAGGTTTGAGAATCTGAGGCCCAAACTGAGGTATTACTGAGGTAAAATTTCTAACACAATCACTTTTTATTACAATGACTAGGCCAGCTGAGATGTATAAGATCCATAGCACCAGAGGATGTGCCAATTCTCCACTTCAGCCTTAGGCGTATTTTCTAACTAGGCTGGAAAGAAGAGATGAGCTGCTGTGCCAGGAAACCCATAAAAATTGTCTTATGGTGAAAAGTAAATAATTCGGAGGGGCAGCCAAGTAATTACTAAGGAAGCTAATGTTGTAAACTGGATGCTACTGAAAAAAAAATCACATGTAGTGTGTGGTATCAAGGTGCTGAGAAGCACAGAGAGAAGGATTTTTGCTCTGTTGGCCGAAAGAAAAGGCAGAAAGCCATAAGACTGTCAGAACCAGTAGCTAAAGCAAAGCCAGGTCTGGCTGATGTAATTTATGTCAACGTCTGAACCCCTTCATTTTGGTACCTTATTTGGACATGGCTGCCTATAAAATCCAAGCAGTTCTTACAAACAAATGGGAAGGGCTGACAGCCACTTTGCAATGTATGACGCATGTTGCTTGGATTTTCAACCTTGCCTTCAAATTTCGAGATGGAATTTCCTATAAATTGGGTGGAGTTGTTGCTCCTTTTGATTGCAGAAAGTGGAGCAGAAGATATTCAAAATAGATCATTTGTATATTAAGCTTCTCCGCAAAATCCCAGGGCGGAGGGATCCGACTGCCCTGGAAACAGCCAAGAAGAGCAAGGAAAATAAGTGAAAAGGTGCGGAAATGTATTGGCATAACAATTGAAGGGACAGAAATAACATGCCTGGCCTGTGCCAAATTCCACATCTGTGGGGGTAATCTCTCCCATCTTGCATTCTTTCTAAAATTTAAGAGGCAAGTGAAAACAGGACCAAAACAGCCAGAAATCTATCCTAAGAATTTATTCACAGATGGAAACAAAAGATGAGGAAGAAGGGAATAGGATTTCAAAGTAATTAGTGCAGAGACATTCACGGGAAAAAAAACGCCAGAAAATTGGGATATAACATCTACAGCAAAAGTGAATATGAAAAATGTATGGAAGTACTATAAAACAAAAATACAGAACATCATCAGAGGGAACTTGGAGTTCATCTAGTCCAACTCCCTGCTTTAGTAGGAGACCCTATGCCAGTGATGTTGAACATTTTTGGCACTCAGTGTCAAAAGGTTGTGTGGAAACATCGCACATCTCATGCGCTCATCATGGCCATGCTACAGAAAAGGCTAATGTGCAGTTTCTAGTGTACATGTGTGCCCAATGATCAGCTAGATGGCATGCATGCACACACCGGTTTATGGTACTGCCGTGTACATGAAGGGATGGCGCTCTGGAAAAGCCAGACTTCCGGGTTCTGGTGTGCATGTGTACCTGGCAATCAGCTGGCTGGCACGCATGCAGACACTGGTTTTTGGCACAAAGGACAGCTGATCAACGTGTGTGCGTGCACGCCAGAAACCCAGAAGACAAACAGACAAGGCTGCGAGTGTGGGTGACATGGCTTTGCATGCCACTTTGGGCACACGTGTCATAGGTTCCCCATCACAGAGCTATACCATTTCAGACAAATGGATATCTAGTCTCTTCTTGAAAACCTTTAGGTGGAGATGGAGCATCCGCAACTTCTAGTGGCAAGCCGTTCCACTGGTTGATTGTTCTCGCTCTCCTTTGTTCTAGGTTGTTTCTGTCCTTGGTTAGGATCCATAGGTAAAGGTAAAGGTTTCCCTCGCACATATGTGCTAGTTGTTTCCGACTCTAGGGGGCGGTGCTCATATCCATTTCAAAGCCGAAGAGCCAACGCTGTCCGAAGACGTCTCCGTGGTCATGTGGCCGGCATGACTAAACGCCAAAGGTTTCCTTCCCACCAAAGGGGGTCCCTATTTTTTCTACTTTCATTTTTTACGTGCTTTCGAAACTGCTAGGTTGGCAGAAGCTGGGACAAGTAATGGGAGCTCAACCCGTTACACAGCACTAGGGATTCGAACCACTGAACTGCCAACCTTCCGACCAGCGAACTCAGCTGTCTTAGCCGCTGAGCTATCGCATTAAACTAGACCTACCCAATTCCCGCAACTATTCTTCATATGTTTTTTCCTCCAGTCCCCTAATCATCTTTGTTGCTCTTCTCTACGTTCCTTCTGGAGTCTCAATATATTTTTTAAAAAATATGTCAAGGTGACCAAAACTGGATTCCAATATTCCAGTCTTACCACTTTTGGAATCTCATATATTGTAAAAAAACAACAACAACACACACCACCTTTAAGGGAAATCTCAATTTATGATATCTACGGGATTGAAACGATTGGTCAACCTACTAGGTGAAGGAAAGAAATCTATAGGCCAATTTAAACCAGTACTTGAAGATTTATTGGACAAAACTGTATTTAGGTTGAGACATGGAAGTTAGAACTTTCCTGCATTACGAAAGGCTGAATATTTGTTTGCTCCTACGATTACAACAAGGACATTCCAAGTCCTACTTAAAATCAATTTAGGTAGAGATCTAGGGTTAGAAATCACTTCTGGCTTTAAATACCTGGGTTCTGACTCAGAGGTGGGGTTTCAGCAGGTTCTGGCCAGTTCTGCAGAACTGGTAGCGGAAATTTTGAATTTAGAGAACCGGCAACGACCATCTCTGGCTGGCCCCAGAGTGGGGGTTGAGAATGGGGATTTTGCAGTATCCTTCCCCTGGAGGGAGGAGGGAATGGAGATTTTGCTGTATCCTTCCTCAGGAGTGGGGAGGGAATGGGGATTTTGCAGTATCCTTCCCCCAGGAGTGGGGGGGGAATGGGGATTTTGCAGTATCCTTCTGGAGTGGGGTGGGCATGGGGATTTTACAGTAACCTTCCCCCTGGAGTGAGGAGGGAATGGAGATTTTGCTGTATCCTTCCCTTGCAGTGGGCTGGTAATGGAGATTTTGCAGTATCCTTTCCCTGGAGTGAGATGGGAATGGGGATTTTGCAATATCCTTCCCCTGGAGTGGAGAGAGAATGGGTATTTTGCAGTGTCCTTCCCCCAGGAATGGGGAGGGAATGGGGATTTTGCAGTATCCTTCCCCCAGAAGTGGGGAGGGAATGGGGGTTTTGCAGTATCCTTCCCCTGGAGTAGGGAGAGAATGGGGATTTTGCAGTATCCTTCCCCTTTCAAGGCCATCAACCCATGCCACGCCAACCAAGTCACACCCACAGAACCGGTAGTAAAAAATTTTCACTGTTCCGAGTCACTGTGGGGACTCTCCAGTGACATGTGAATGGAGACATCCCAAGCCAACCAAAATATTTTGTGCAGATTGTCCCAGTTTCATTCAATGAAACGTCCGATATCCCATTCTAAAAAAACAAACAATCAGATAAAGAAATTGCTTCATATAACTATCCATCCTGGGGTGGAAAACTTTCCATGCCTGGAAAAAGGGATTCAGTGTTTGTTTGTTTTTTTAAAAATATTTGTTTATTTTGTCGATTACATATTAGGTAATATACATAAGTATAAGCATGAATTGGATATAAAAATGTATACAAATAAAGAGAACATTAGGACAGGGATGGTAGGCACGCTGGTGCTCCTATGCATGCCCCCTTATAGACCTCTTAGGAATGGGTTGAGGTCAACTGTAGACAGTCTTAGGTTAAAGATTTGGGGGTTTTGGGATGAGACCACATAGTCAGGTAGTGTATTACAGACATTGACCACTCTGTTGCTGAAGTCATATTTTCTGCAATCTAGTTTGGAGCGGTTGACTTTAAGTTAGTATCTATTGTTTGCTCTTGTATTGTTGTGGTTGAAGGTGAAGTAGTCCTTGACAGGTAGGACATTGTAGCAGATGATTTTATGAGCTATGTTTAGGTCATACCGAAGGCGGCGTAGTTCTAAATTTTCTAAACCTAGAATTTCAAGTCTAGTGGCATAAGGTGTTTTGTTGCAAACAGAGCAGTGGAGGACTCTGCTTGTGAAATATTTCTGTTGTCATACATGTAGAAACATTCTGGAGCAATCTATGAAGAAGCCATTCAAATCCTATAGAAAGCACAGATGAATTATATTAAAAAGGTGTTTCTTGCAGACTTTTGCAGTTTGTGAAACAATTACTTTAAATACTTCCTATAATCCTACTATTTACTATTCCACATCTCAACCAGAATGCGTATGAAAATCATATATTATTCCTAATATAATATTTCTGTTATCTTTATACCATCCTAAGTAATGACAGTGGCATGAAGTTCTTGCTTAATCCCATGCCAAGACTTTTTTTTTGGTGGGAATGAGCATACTTAGTATGTAACATTTCTAAGTCATTTTCAATTTAGAGAAGATCAGAAGTAAGAAAACTCTTACTTTTTTGCAACTTTGCAACTGTAATGATTGACCTACAGATGCATACAGTTCAGTGTATTTACTTTCAAATAGACATGGATACAGTTACACTGTTAATCTATATACATAAAAATGTAAATGTTTGTTTGATCAAAATGTTAAATCTCTGAAAGTTCTTCACTGATTGCTTTGAAATTTTGACACAACATTGCATTAGAATACACATGTGTTTCAATAAACCTACTATTATATAGATGTCACACCTGTGACAGGTAAAAATAAAAATTACAACAATTAATTGTTAGGGTTAGGGTTTGAGGTTAGGGTTTAGGGTTTAGGCTTAGGCTTAGGCTTTATGGTTAGGGTTAGGGTTTGTAGAGTTTTTATAGTTTTATGGTAACTAGAAACATGCACTTTCCTTTTTCTTTCTTTTCCATTTAACTAGACTGAGGCACAGTAACGCGTGGCCGGGTATGCTATTATGGTAATAAAAACTGTTTCCTAAATATTTTTTTTTTAAAAAAAGTACACTCATTTTCTATGTTTGCCGCTAAGGTTTAGCATCTTATTCCCAGGGTAAAGAGAGAAAAAACCCAGCCAAAAAGTTTGACTGTTTTATCACAATCTACTAATTGAAAGTCTTCTAAATCTGATCCTGTTTATTTGTTTGAAATGAATATTATATTGATTTCCTGTGAGACTGCATACAAGTCACTGGTGACTGATGACGGTATATACACTATAGCATTAGGACAATGAAACATTGGAATCAATTGGCTTACCCTGCTGCTGTAGCAGTAGCAAGTATTTTCTTTAAGCTATTAATTTTATTATTAGCACACCTGGAGACACAGTTGCCCTCAGGGAAAAGCAATTCAATGTTTTGTGCTACAAAGACTAGTGGCATATGATCAATTAGCTAGCTGGGGCTGCAATCTTTCCTGGAATTCCTTTCATTTCAGTACAAATTAATAAAGGAATGTCATCTTGATAATGTAAATTTATAATCTCCTCTCACATTTCCTCCTTTTGCCATCCCCCCCCCTTTCTCTTCAGTTCCATTTGGTCAGGAAATATTTCTATTCTGTAGTGATGAAACTAAACTCACAGAAATGTATTTTCCACATGTTTAGTAAGGAGTCACATGCTAGTGGTAAGCCAGCCATCATGGTTTCAGAAATTATAACAGTTACAACAATTTAACATAGGGATTGCTCCTATTATGCATAAACAGGTAAACAAACTTCCAAAATAAACTCATTAGCCTAGTTGAAATACTTTGATAGCATAATGTGTCTTGTGTTAGTTTGGTATAATGACTCTAAGCATTCAATAATATTTAGCATCAATTTTAGTTAATGTCAATATAGTTTGTTCAATTCCTGCTTATAAGGAATATGTTTGAATCAAACATGGGGATAGTTAAAAGATTCATATTGGGAAATGAGATAAGTGTCATTATTCCAGATATTAAGGAATTATTGTTAGAAATGTGCAATCTTTGTTTTGGAAAAGGCAATATTTTCTACTAATCAGATGCAGCAATATATGTAATCACGGCAGAGATTCTATTATATTTTACAGTAATATATTATATATTGAATATATTATAGCAGTGTGTTTATTAGTACATTAATGACTATTGATACTGAGATTCAATCCTCCTTAGCTTTTGGAAATTGTTTTTCTCTTTTGTTTTAGTTTCTTTTTTTCTTAAAGTTTAACAATCATGAATTGAATGTAAAATAAAAATTTAAAAAAGTTAACTAACTATTAACTATCCAAAGTATTTAGCATACCATGTCAGTATACCAATTCTACTAAGCAGTGTTTATTTAATGACAGTCCCAAATGTGCTTTTTTCCAAGAGGCAACTGGACTTTCTGGTTTTTCTTTGAAGACATTTTGTTTCTAACTCAAGATGTTTCTTCAGCTCTGACTGGATGATGGGGAATGGTGGAAAATGAATCTCCATAGACACTGAAGAATCTACATAGGCATTGTTTAATGATAGTTTGAGCTAACTGAAATTTGCCTTATAAACCAATATATCCTGGTTTATGTAGAGGATTGGTGTTCATACAAAACATTCATCTAAAATATAGCTGGTCTTCATGGGTGCCAGAGCACCGGAAAATGGCCTGAAAGGGTCCAAAAAACTAGTCATGTGGACTCTGGCCAGATGGTCTTTGGGTTTCCAGTGTTCAGACGCACGTGAATACCAGCTGCCTGGCACGCATGTGTGTGCTGGAAACCCAAAGATCAACTGGCTGGTGGCCACATACGCCCTGGTCAGCTGGTCTTCAGGTTTCTGGTAATCCAGTGCACACATATGCACACACATTCTGGTTTGGGCACTTGGTGCCAAAAAGGTTTGCTGTCACTGGTATAGGGTTTCCTGGTTGTGCATCGGATTGGACTAGTAGACCTCCGAAGGCCCTTCAAATTTTGTTTTTCTATTATTTTTAACAGCAGTGTCACTGAGCATATGTGGACACTGAATTGTTCTTGTTGTTGTTTTTGGTTTTCAGTTTTGTGAACAAGGAAACAATGCTAGGATCCTTGATGATAAATGTTGTGACTGAAATGATGAAAAAAGGGAAGATAAACAGATAATCCCTGGTCCTAGATCCAAAATCTGGATTCATAATTCTAATTTTTGATTGGGAGCTACCCAGAGATGGTTATAACTGTGTGGCTATATAAATGTTTATATAAATTGCATATATGCAGACATAATCCTGTACTGTTGATGACACACAGGAACAAGTTATCTGCTTTTGTGAGCCATTGACTCAATTGATTGTGTTATTTGAATAGAGTCAGATGCCTCTGACCAGCATTTGGTCCTGCAGGCTGGTCATTTTATGAATGTGGAAGTACAACATATCTTTTGGGCATAGCTGATGGAAAAATAGTTTGCTTTTTTGACTCATGGTGCTTACAAACCTTAAAAGAATGGCTATTGGTAGTATGAGCAGAATGAATACTAATGAAGAAAATGATATCCTGAATTTAAATGTAATATTAAAGAGTAGGGAAAAACAACTCCCCCCGAATCAAATTTCCAAATTTCATTGATGAATTGTAGACTAAACACAATGTACTGTATTCTTAGAGTTTTCATTGTGTACCATTCAGAAAAAAATTCCACAGCTTCAGAAGTTGGATACATTATTTTTTCATCCATAGGATTCTGAAACTTGCATGTTGTCATATATTGCTGTTACTGAGTTCAGTAGCTTTTACAGTTAATTCACGAAATATGTCTGTATCATTAGTAAAATCTGGGGGAGAGATGTGTGATGAACTTTCTGTGCAGATTATCACTGATTCACAAGTCTCTTGTATTGTGTCTGTTTTTAAAGAAAATAAATATGTTCTACATGAAATTGTTAGTGCACTACTGTTTTCCCTTAGCGAATGTCTTGCATGGGAAGTGGAGGAAGGATGTTTCTGTTTCAAACTAGGCTATTATAAAGTGATGAAATTAATATAATGTTGGCTCTTTTCAAGCTGCGTTACAAAAAGTGGCATGGTTGTTTGAGTGCAGGAGTATATCTTTTTTACTGCCATACTAAAGAATCTATAGATTTCTATAGAGTAAGTGCTTTGTAAGAAAGCAATACTGTATTTCATCCCTGTTTCTTCTAGATAGGACAAAACACACAATTAATCAGAATTGAACTATAAATTGTCTAATATAAAAGATGTGATGATGATTAATACATAATATATTTTCCTACAAATAATTAAGTTTTTATATCTTCATGTCCCAATTTAAACTGGAAGTGAATGTTATATGCATAGTCTAGGATAGGTATAGAGTATTCTAAATAATATTTTATAATTCTAATATACCATTTAAACTTATGGGAGTTGTCATGTGTCACATCTACCATACCAATTCTAAAGAGAATAGGGAATAATTAATGCCTACATAATTCTCCATTGGCAATCTAGCTTTTGAAAGGAAAACAAGAATCATGATTATTTAGAGATAATAGACCAAGAAATATTACTTTGACGACCATTCTGCGATAAATTCCAAATGCTCACAAAGCAACAAAACTTTTTTTTTTATTAAAAATGTTCTTTCACTTGGCATGACATATGGTAATTACATACAATAATATTGTTTCCTGTGAACATTTATACTTCATAATGACTGTATTATTTAGGATAGGTAGAATGATGGCTTATTCAGCAATAGAAATAAATACCTTTTCAGTTTAATTTTTCATTGGACGTACCAAATTCTGACTTGAGTTTTAGTTATGAGTTTTAATTACAATATTTAGGAGGTAAATGGCCAGATCAGTAAATCTAGTCTTTCTAAATACTAATATTTTTAGAATTAGGGGAAATATTATACATTTCAAAGAGCCCAAATGGGATTTAAAAAGAATTCCTGGCACAAAAATTGCCAAATTTGTTCCTATACTTTTCATGATAAATTATCTTTAATCCTTATTTGCAATGACATGTATGAGAGAGGTGTGACCATAAAGTTTCAGTGTATTCTGAACAATATTTCTTCTCCCACAGTGCAGTATACAATTCTTGATATTGCACTATGGTATAGAAAACTTAGGGGTGACTTAGCGGGTAAAACAGCTGAGCTTGTCGATCAGAAAGGTCGGCAGTTCAGCGGTTTGAATCCCTAGTGCCGTGTAACGGGGTAAGCTCCCGTTACTTGTCCCAGATTCTGTCAACCTAGCAGTTTGAAAGCATGTAAAAAATGCAAGTAGAAAAAATAGGGACCATCTTGGGTGGGAAGGTAACACGTTCCGTGCACCTTTCTGCATTTAGTCATGCCAGCCACATGACCACAGAGACGTCTTTGGACAGTGCTGGCTCTTCGTCTTTGAAACAGAGATGATCATCGGTCCCTAGAGTCAGAAACGACTAGTACATATGTGTGAGGGAAACCTCTACCTTTTTATAGAAAACTTACTGACTGTTCAAGAGACATAGGATCCTAACTAGTAATTCATTTCTTAGCTGATTAAAGCACATCCATGAAATAGATATAACTAGATGGAGGAAATAGCAGAATGTTCAATCACCAACCCCTCCCCCACCAAGAAATCCACAGGGTGTTCAGACATATAGTAGAAGCAGTGGGGATAGCAGTGAAGTAAGTGGCCAGCTATGATAAGACATTTCTGCTTCAGTAACATACTCAAACACATTCTAGGTTGCCCCCAAACGCTGTGTGCTTATATCATATCCATGATTTTGTTAAACCTATAACAAAATACATATCTGGTTATGTGGCTATGTCTTTACAAGTACTATTTGAGCATGAAATCCTCCAGAGTTCCAAATTGCACAAAAGAAAGAAACCTTGCAAAGTGTAATCATAAACTGTTTAATTTTGTACATGCCGCTTGTTTTTGAGAATATTGGACAGTGTATCATTTTAATTGCATGCTAGTGCCACCTAGCCTCAGTTTGTAGCCTTGTCCTTATCTTTGTGAAATTCTCAAGTTGTATAGTTCTTTTTTATTTTATAAGCCAAATACAATTTTTCAACTTTCAGGGAAAAAAAAGGTTTTACTTTTCAGGATGTAAAATATTCCAGGCTTAGCCTTTGTTCAGATACTGTGAAATTTTATAAAAACTCATATCTGGCTGAATTGTATACATTTCTGAACAATTGTAATAGTACAGATATAGTTTCAACAAAATTCAGAATGGTTATAATTTCCTGCAAAGCCATGCATATTTTAATAAGATATTGTAATACTAAGTTCTATGCTTCTTAGTGATACCTGTTTGAAAATAGCTTGTGATCATCCAATAGAATTTTTTAATCTATATATATATTTGTGAAATACCACTCACTCACTGACTCATTATCACCAGAACTCGAAAACTGTTGCAGCTAGAAACATGAAATTTGGCATAGCTGTCCCACTTGGTATGTAGGCGCCCACTAAGAAAG